>JAFHBV010000439.1:0-30882 GCA_019022785.1 Pseudomonodictys pantanalensis | reverse complement strand
TTTTTAAATTTATTTGTTGTTTGTCCGGTTTTCTGGTTTTCTTTTTAATCATTTTTTTTTTTGACTATTNTTATTTTTTTTTTNTTTTTTTTTTTTTTTTTTTTGTCGGTTAGCGCAGCATCATATAGAAAGTTTATGGGCGTCGTCACACCAGTGACAAGGCTCCAGGAATGAGAAGTCGGCACCTCTATGCACCGGTCGCACAAGACCATCGGATCTATCACATACCGAGTATGGCATGGAGGGCAAGTGCCAATTGGCAAGGCAGCA
Source organism: Pseudomonodictys pantanalensis (assembly GCA_019022785.1). NCBI lineage: Eukaryota > Fungi > Ascomycota > Dothideomycetes > Pleosporales > Parabambusicolaceae > Pseudomonodictys > Pseudomonodictys pantanalensis. Next base: position 30,612 of record JAFHBV010000439.1, on the reverse strand, counting down.
GTCAGCGCATAATGAACATCTACACTGAAGGTTTTCGTGCGAGTTATCGTACAGAAGCTGGAACTGTTGCCTCGATGTTGAAACGGTCTGGATCGCCAGTCCGCCCAATGAGGGAATTGTACCGACAGGGCTTATGTGGTCAAGTCACCGTTTACTCAAGCGAACTTCGCCACAGAAAAGCATAACTGGGACGTCAATCACTCATCGCTTGCGGGCCTGAGCTGTCACACGCTTGTCACGGGGGAGGGAGGGACGCCGCGGCAGGCGGCGCTGCCGCAGGTTAGCGAGCGACATAAGGTTTGCGGCACGGCTGGCCAATCTCCCCCGCCTACATCTGGTTCGATATTGTAAAGTCTAAAAAGAAAAGGCAGAGAATTTTTTTTTGGAATTGCCGACACAGAAATCGGTTACTGTGCGTGATGGGAAGCGCATCAATCTCAATGCGCCTGCTGGTGGCTTGCTGAGCTCTGTAAAGTCCAGCAAATGTGATCGCGACAACGTCATCGAGGAACCCCGCGGGGGTGAGCTATGGGCGCGCTTATGCCACATGGCTGAGCGTGGGGCTTCTGTCGGAGAAATCTTACTGCAGACACGAGATATGCATGGGAATGATTGGGAAGTGAAGAATTGTCGGGCGTAAAACGTACATGGAAGGTTCTGTTGCCACGTCAAGTAAGACACGAGGAATAGCCGCCCGCGCGAATAATTCAGATCACCTGAGCGCAGCCCTACAGGTTCATGCTTGACACCAACATTATCGCTCTGTCCAACTCTCCCGTGAGCTACGATGACTCGTTCTATCTCACCCTCGTAATGTCGTGGTATGCACAGACGTCCAGAGTAGATTCTGGACGGAAACGAAAATCAATGCCCAAAGCTAATTATACAGGATATCAGATACCAACCCAAAACAAACTTAAAAGAGAAATAGGAGATGCTCTTTTTGTGTCCCGTCCTGCAATGCATACGCACTTTGATAACACATCCACATGCTGTGTGACCATCGTGAATCTCACCCGGACCGAAAAACACTAGCAGTCCAAGCAACATCCATGTAACCAACAGCTCGCGTGTGGCAAAGCAGACTGGTCTTCCCGTGCTGACGAGCCTACTCAAGAACGCGTTCAGCCCATTTCGTCAGCCCGCCCTCTTCTCGCTCCAACACCTCCATATCCTGGGTGGCTAGGCGCACTATGACCTCATACGGGGCTTCAACTCCATTAACGAGAGTGCGCCGGCGTGGCATGATCATTATGCCGCCATCTGTTGGGTTATACGTACGCCGAATGAACTCGGGCCTTCCCTCAAGGTCGCCCCTGAGATCGGTCCCGGGGATACCCCATCGCAGGTCGGCGCCGAAGTTCATCCACGAGGTAACGTATAGGTCGAGCCCAAACTTGAATCCCAAAGCACACTCGGTGTCTTTGATCTGCTCGATGGATTGAACGAACGCCTGGTGATTCGAAATCCACTCGTTGTCGACCTTGGCAATGGCTCGCCTTATCTCCTTAATGGCGCATATAATGGTCTCCTTCGATACACTGCGTGGGACGTCAGTCGGTGATGGCTGGACGGAGTGGGTTGCGCCACGGCAGCGAGGCACAGTAATCAACGCAAAACTCGTAAGCGATCAACATGGGGTGACTTACCTCTCTTCGTATACTAGATCCGCGATCCTGAGAGTGCCCTTCGAGAAGACCGCAAGATTGCCCATGTAGTTCATCCCAACAGGCGGGTCCATTCGTTTGCGAAGGTCAGTCGCTATCCCAATGCTGGTATCCTTGCCTTTGCATTGTGCACCAAGACGTGCGAACCTGGCACGTGTAACATGGATCCAGACCAGGGCGGCCAGTATGTTGCAGATGCTGAGGGGTGGACCATCCGAAAATTCAGTCTGCAACTCGGCGCGGAATGCACGGATTGGCTCAGCGGGGATGACGAAGAGCTTCTGCGAGCAAGGGGTGCAGTCTGGTAACGTCTTGTCATACTGGTATGTCCCGTCAACGTAGGCATCGGCTGTTGGTCGTTGGTGTGGGATGGGTGCAGGTGTGCGCGCATCCAGCTGTCGACGCAGCGTTGACTGGTCGGGTATAGTGTCCGGAGCTTCGATGATTAGCGAAGTGTAGATAGCTGGAGTACAAGACTTACCCGGAGTTGGAACGGTGCCGGCAGCTATGGACACGTTTCTCGCCAAGTAGGTCCAGAAATGATAGATCCCCGAGCAGTCCATTACGCTGTGATGAACGTAGATACTCAAGACAAGCCCTCCGGGTATGAAGTTGGCCTGCATTCGCATGACCGGTGCGACGCTTTTTTCGAAGACTACTAGGCCTTCCCCGTTTTCAGGTACTCCTGGGTAGTTGCGAAGATCGTCAGGTCGAAACATGGCGGCTTGTAGGTTGCTTGGTGGCATGCCGGCGAGCTTCAGCTTCGCATAAGTGGTGTGGAAGTTGTTCATAACCTTGTACGCGAATATCTTCGTCAATTCTGCGTCGCATATTTCAGTCGGATACGTCAGGGCAACTTTGCCAGTTTGATTGTCAACGAGGCTGACCTCTCCAGCAAGGAACGGAAATTTCGCCAATGTAGCACGTACACCCTCCGTAAGGGCCGTGATAGCATTTTCGATTTGGGCGCCGTCGGGGAAAGGAAACAGGTTGAGCGTCTGAGTATAGACGCGGACGGTATTCTGGTCCAAGTTGGACAAGTGCAACGCCATGCGAGAGATCATGAAATAGTTGGGAACTCGCAGGCTGAATCTTGTAGGTATAATTAGAACTGTCAGAAAGCGTAGCAGTGGTGGCTGGGAAGCGAAAGGAATTGGATATATATGTAGGGCAAAAGTTAAAGTCACACATACCGCTGAATCGGGTAGGCAAACACCCTGGGTGTGCACCACGAGAGTTGTCATTTCTCTTCCCCTTTCACCGCCACAACGTCTTTCAAGCCGCTGTGCCCTGTGTAACGGGACCCGCCGCGCTGTGACCTGTTGCGATGTTTGGCGGGCCGCCAGCTTTGATCACCGCCAGCAGTCCGTAAACGGTAAGCTGCTTATACTGCCGGCAACTACCCGCTTCCCCGACCCCAAAGCTATTGTCCGGCCACACCCGGATCCCAGAAGGCAGCCGATGTTCTATGCTTCCGCCTTCCCCGGCCGTCAGGTGCCGCGTACCTCGTTAGATGTTCGTTGCACAGAATACGGAGGATACCTCTGTTGGGCATCCCTCACCGCCGAACGAAGAAACAGGGCTGACCCGTCTTGCCTTCTCTGCTAGCGTGTCAGGCACAGCAGGCAGATCCGGGTGGGTAACCCGTGATGCAGCCAATGCTCCCGGACAATGACTCTGCCACAGTCTTATGTGCTCTGCCAATATCAGTCGATGAACAGGGTCTGGGGACAGTGCCGAGCGCCTCAATTTTCTTTTCTGGTCTCCCTCGTCGCCGCGGCTGTAAGCAGGCCGTTGCGCGCTCCTCCATTACTTATTGCATGCATGCCAGCCCCGAAAGGGAACGGTGCAGCCCCGAAATGGACTCGCAGAGCTGAATCCATGCAACCGCGTCACCACTCGATTGAGCTATGCCGTGGCTGCGAACCATGGAACTGAAGCTTCATGATCACTTCCCGCACGCAGACTAGACCTTTGATCTAGCAGCGATAGGCTGAGGCGAACAGCACAGTGCAAGGTCCGGTGTTTCCCGTCAGCCAGGCTCCCGGAACCGCGGGGAGGAACGGCTCGCCTTCTGCAAAGGCGCGATATCACCACTTGGTCGGTGTACCGTCGGAGGCATGGCAGCTTGGGCTCACACGATATGCCACGCAACAGAAAAGCCAGGCATGGCCTGCGTCCGAGTCGTCCTTACTAGCCTCTATTTCGAATCGCGGCTGCATGCATTGCACAAATGCTCGGACGTCGCTTCTTGGTGGGATTGGGCACTTTGCTGGGGATATCGTTGTCGCTTTTCCCCCAGCGGGCCGAAGATTGCGACGAAAGCGGGGCAAGCCAACGTTGGTTGTATGCTGAGCGCGACTTCGCTGGTGCACGTGTGAACACCGAGTGTGCCAGCTAGCTCGGTGAGATGCGCGACGTGGAGCTAATCCTAAACTCTGTCACGGTATTAGCGCTGTGTGCATACTTGAATATACCACGAGCCGGCGAATGTGCGACGAATCTTCGGAGGGATTCGAGCGATTGGAGCTGTAAGGTGTATGTTAGTTTGGTGACGAAGGGGAAGACGGTAAGACAGCCGCAGCAATTGCCCTCCTGGGTGCTACAAATGCTGTGCGACTTCGTCGCACGATAATCCTGATTGGTCGGAAAGAATTGCCGATATGCAATCAAAATGCCCAACCCGATATCATGTGGCGCGAAAACCCAGTGCAATGGACGACATGATTCAACCAAAAGATCGGCGCAACAAAATCGCTTCCAGCATTGTAGCTGGGATTGTCGGCGATCTGGGCAACGAGGTTGTCTCGTCACCGAGAACCCACGGCCAGGAATTTGTGCGCAAATTGAGCCGAGGTAGTCCCCCTTTGATTAGTGTGCTGTCCGTGCGCCAGCGTGAACCTCTGGGATGTGCACTGCTGTCCCCTTCGATTCACAACCACATGACGTATGACAACATCCACCGAACGCTCATCGTGGTATCAATGTCGAGCGAGCTCCGTACCTAGTATTTCAATTCCTATGGCTCACTTTGGCAACCCAGCACGCACTTGTCCACCGCGAATTTGCGTTCAGCTTCTTGTTTGGTGAAGTTGGTTATAATGGTGACTACTGAAGAGCTAGGAGAATCTGCGCCATGATGATCTGTGCAGGAAGGCATTTTCGAGCTGCCCCTGATACAATCCGAATCGTCACCTACAACGCTGGCCGTTAACAAGGTAAGGCCCAGGAAGCGGGATGATGAACCCCCCGTACTGTTCACGCGCTGAGCTCACTTTTCAACACGGACACGACATGGAAGGTCCCCATTACTGTCCTAAATATGAATGCAATGCTGGCGGGTTCGCTATGGCAATTGAAAGGAGCTAGACATTGGGTGACGAAAGCAATATTTAAATAATATTCCGGCCCGATATTGCCTTACGCCACTATTGAGGCTCTCAAACCACCAGAAAGACAGTCCCCGCTCCACCGGTATGGTCAGATATCTTCTGCAAGATGTTCTGGCAGCTTGTCAGCCCTATGTCGAGCTTTACGGCGATATAGAAGCTTCGGGGCTCCCTCAGCCGGACCTCATGAATACTATACACCCCTTGTTTGCGCGCGATCGCTGGGCCACAGGACCCGGGCAACATACCATAGGGTTTTATAGTCGACTAGAGCCCGCCTTGCGCCTTGCATCCCGCTTCTTGATCGAAGACTGTACGTTACACTGGTTCGCTCATCTTACATTCGGCCACCGTCAGCAGGGTAGCGGAGGCAGGGTGTACACTGTCCCTAGCAAATACTCCATGACTCTGGAGGCTCGATCGGAAGTGACGAAGATCCTGTATGAGCTCAGCGAAGTGATAACATTCCTCTTCGTCCCCCGCGGATACGAAGAAGACTACTACGGCGTGACCTATTTTGACAAGAGGCACATACCCTTTTTCCACGAGTTTGACAGGCGAGACTGGCCCGTTCCTAGCGAACGGTTCTGGCACCGGACCTCTCAAAAGCCTTACCGTCCCTGCATCACCATGAGGCGTGATTTCGCTACCTTCTTTCGGAGCAAAGAGTTTCCCTACGTCAGTCCCAGCCAAGTCTACAGGACCTTATATAGCTTCGCTATCACTCTAGTCCATGAATGTGCTCATGCATACAACGTATGGGTCTATGGCGACTTCAAGGAGCCTTTCTGGAGCGAAAATGACAGAGCACCCGAGCTCGGCTTCTCATGGGAAAGGCATGTCCTTGGCCATGTCATCAATCCTTTATGGGGTCAGATCAATGGCTGCTCCATGCTTATATACATCAACATCGAGGGTTACCACAACCCTTCCGACTACCAGGCTAGGATGCACCAGGTAACTCGAGGCGGGACAAAAAAGTTCACCAGAATGGATGCGTTCAATGAACAAGCCCACCAACTTCTCAATCCTGACCAGTTTCGCGGCAGCGAAATATTCGCTGATGTTTCGCGTCGTGGCGTACACTACATTTGCTTCATTCACGCCGTTCCCATGAAATGGATCGTGAAATGGTTCTTGGAGAGCAAGTGGAAGAAGAGGCGGGCACGCTGGCACCACGGTTTTGGGTACAAGGCACCAGGTCTTGGAAAAAACTTTTTTCTGGTCTACCAAAAAACTGACGAAGGTGCGTCTATCTATAGGCCTTTGATTCCTGAACATCCAGATGATGCGCGAGAGATCGAAGAGATTCTGAGGCGAGATGGAACGGGCCCTCCTTGTCCGACGTTGGAGTAATCTCGCCATCATGACTTTGTAGCGACTGAATTAGCTTTGGCCTCGGGACAACGCACTCTGGGCGTTCTGGAGCCAGTCTCAGAACCTGTAAGTGTTTTAGCATGCTTGAAGGCGTTCATTATACATCCAGCTCACCGCTATCCGGAATTTTCGGCTTTCTTTCTTCACTTTCTATTCCCGTTCCTTCACGGACTCGTAGTGGAAGCAAACTTGACTGTTCGTTACTGCGTGCTCATCACCGATCGCTTTACTTAGCTGCTGCTCAGCGTAGTCACATAATATACAACGATTCACATAGATATGTCAAACGTCTTGGGCTGGAATGCAGATTCGTCTCCCCTGGTGCTATCTGCAGAGTATACTTGGGCAAGGTGAGCATTTGACCCAACCAGGAATCTAGGGTCCTTTCCATACCAGGCCTTTCCACGCCATCAGCCCTTCGTAGAAATCCCCAGTCTAACCTATTTGTAATATGTGACTACATATCGATCCTCCTCACTCGCAGGATATGGAGTATTATGACGCGTCCGTTGAAGCTACCACCCTGTATGCACCGGAGGATAGGATGTGCAGCTAGCCTGATTGGGATCTCGGCACCGAGCAAAGCCGGCGTTTCGGCGCCCCGATTGGTAAGTCCGGGTTCTCCTGCATCATGATGGCAGGACCCCACCATAGCTCCAGGTACCGTACGCACGTACTGAAGGGTATAAATACTCCTCGAAGAGTCTTAACACGAGTATCTGCTCTTACAAACAGCCTGATTACGATATTGTAGCTACATTCACAGTACGACAATTCGACCAACCCTAATTACGACATCATGGCCGGCACCTGCGCCAACTGCAAGACAGGCTTCGACTGGAACGGCACCCCAACTGGCAAGGAGACCAAGCTGGCCAACAATCGAGCCTACATTGTCGGCGACAACAAAGACGTAGCAGTCCTAATCATCCACGATGTGTTCGGCTGGACGTTCAACAACACCCGTCTACTGGCCGACCACTTCGCAAAAGAAGTGAACGCCACTGTCTACGTTCCAGATTTGTGAGCATCCTCAGCAGATATTATACGAACACAATGCTCACTCCATCAGCTTTGGCGGCTTCGTTGTTCCTCCGGACTCATTCGATTCGCCCGAAAAACGCGAAGCCCTCGACCTCCCCAAAAGGCTGGCCGAGAACAGCAAGGAGATTCGCTTTCCCGAGATGAAAGCGTGTGCTCAAGCGCTCAAGGCTCAGTACTCTAAGGTTGCTGCTGTAGGCTATTGCTATGGTGCCTGGGCATGCTTCCAGCTTGGGGCTGACCCGTTACTCATCGACGCTATCACCGTGGCGCATCCATCAATGATTGTCAAGTCGGAGATCGATAACGTCAAGGTGCCTATTCAAATCTGTGCACCGGAGCACGATCAAGCCTTCACACCGGAGCTGAAAGCCTATGCTAACGCTGAGATCCCGAAGAAGAACGTACCATATGAGTATGTGTACTTTCCCGGACTGGCACATGGATTTGCGGCACGAGGCGACCCAACCAACAAGGCGCAGAAGGACGGCTTGGAGAGAGCGAAGAATATCATGGTCAACTTCGTGAAGGAGTTCTTGCATTGAACTCGTGGCATAAGGTTGGGAACCGCTTGCTCAGGAACAGGGCTGTGATTATGAGATAAGGGCAAGTGACAGCGTTTAACAGACTCGATCATCTACTGGACTCTTCCACGTTCCTGATGTATATTTTGTCTGACCATGTCACGATTTCTGCCCATCTTCCTTCTCTACACGGGCAAGGTCGATCATCTGGGAGTATTCCAATGCCGCACCAGCCATTAGACTGTCGGTAGCCATGGAGGCAACCGCGGGTGTGGGCATAGATGCCTCATCGTCTAAATCCCGTACAGAACTACGGAACAATCCCACGACTGTTTCGCAATGACCACGCAGGGCAATTTTTGATGTCGCACAATAGTACGACATTCGAGGGCAAGCACACCACAGTGTCTACACTCAAGCTAACATTTCCGCAAATCTGACATACACCAAGGCTTCCCCCGTGGGCCGAAATGTCCCTACGAGATATTCACCTCGACACCAAAAGACCCGATCGAATAGGCTGGCCAACACTACTAGTCTTCCCCGTTCATACCATAATCATCCCCGAGCCTAAACTGAGCGTACCCAACTAGGAGATTCTCCAAGCATTACTCAGAGAAATCGTCACCCGCCCCAGTATCCAACCCACTTAGGCTGGCCTTGCGCACCATTCTCGTAATAACAGGGAACTCCCTATCTTCTTCCTCACCCTAATAAAGACAAATCAGCAACGTACAGCTATTATAGCTGCAGTCAAAGATATATGGAAAGCCTTATACACTATTAGCGTAGAAACTCTCCCAGCATTGCCTAGAATCGAATTTTTAGGCTCTAAAGTGTGTTCTCAACTAAGATTAGATTATATGCCTAATTTGCGCTTCGATAAATTGATAGATCTTCTATGCCGGATGGAGGTCCACTATATTAAGGACACGGGCTATAACTACTGTCTATTCCTCAAATCTCGTCCAGGAACCAGCGTTGTAGTTTTGATCACCTTGGCACGGGACGCTGACGATCGCATCTAGTAGGAGGATACACTGCAGAAGCTCAAAGAGGTCATTCCTAACGAGGCCGAAGTAGAGCTTTTCTACCCGTATGCGGGCTCGAGAGTACAGGTGCCCATCGTCAATCAAATTATAGTTAGATCATCTATACCCTGAGGCGATCAAGAGGAACACTAGGTACGCCTAGGTCAAATTCGCCGCCTGCGGCCATAGTAGGCTTCAGATCAAAGAACAGCACAGCAAGGTCTAGATCGCATTATAGATTCGTGGTTGCTACTAGAACTAGGACGACTTGACATTTTATCCTAAAAAAGAAAGACTAAGGCCTCGTTACATTCAAACTAAGTAAGATAATTTATATTAACTTGCCTACTCAGTATAAATTAGTATAGTTCTACAGCCCACGGGTCTTTAGATTCAGTGCGACTTTTCCAACTAGCTCTACAATAGAGGAGATAATAGAAAGACAATTCGAAGACAGAATCTTGCTGCTTTGACAAATGAAAAAGTGTCGTGTTGCGTCAAACTAGGGTTCGTGTAATACGGTCGTCCCACTCCCCTCTAGGGCCATACCACGAGCACATAACCCTCAGATGAGGAACGATATGCCCTTTTTTCCTTGCTCAGGCAAACACATCAACAGCGACACGGTGATTCCGCATCCCGTCAAAGAACTTCTCAATCTGCTCCTGGGGCACATCGCCCACTTTCTCCTCAACCAGCTTATGGGCAGCCGCCTTCAAGCCCTCAACCATACCAGGAGATCCGCAGACGTACACCCGTGCACCCTTCCGCCACATATCCGCCACATCTTCTCTATCCTTCAGCATGCGATCCTGGACATACTTGCAACCTACAGCATCTGGATGATTCGACTCGCGACTGTACGCGTACCTGAGCTCCACTGCACCCGTCTTGACCCACTCGGCGAACTCTTCATGATAAAGCGAATCGGCGACGGGCGAGCGACACCCGATGAACAAAAGGGCGGGCGCCAGTTGCAGTTCCGGGTTCGACGCAAGTTGTGTAGCCCGTTCCTGAATGAAGCCATGGAAGGGTGCCAAGCCAGTGCCGTTGCAGAACATCATGACGGGAGTCGTGTCATTGGCCGCGGGAAGATGGAAAGCCGCTGGTGCAGATCGAACGCTGACCTGGACGGCATCGCCCGAGCGCAGCGATCGGAGATATGTACCAGCGACGCCCTGGAATTGCGATGTACCCGCGAGGGAGATTGTGTTGATGACTCCGTAGGTGATGCTACAGATTGTTGCATCCCGAAGCGGAGAAGAGCTGATCGAGTAATGGCGAGGTCGCATCGGTGGGAGACAGCAGATGTATTCGCTGAACGGGAGTGCGATGTCTCTGTGTGTCTCCAGTAAATCGAGAACGGATATACGTTTTGTGACGACCTCTGATTGGTACATGGAGCTGGCGAGGGCGACGAGGGTCTCAAGTGTCCGACCGTCTGATGTGTATTCTGCGCATCTTTGTATGTCCTAGGCGCCGGTTAGCTGTTTTCGTCACATCGCAATCGAACTGATCATGCCTTTTTTGTCGCAGGCAACGAAAGCTCCACGAAACCCTTCAGAAGCTCAAAGACCGATACTGGCTTGTCGGCAGGCAGTGTAACCGGGCCGCCTTCTTTGATCGTCACAACTGCATCCCATGGCAAGGAGAACCGGTTTAACACCCGGTGGATATTCTCGTCCGGGTTCAACGGAAGAATAGAAAGGTAGTCTCCAGCTTCGTAATCCATGCCCTCTGGAAGTTGAATCTCGAGATGTCGCTTTTCCGGCTGGCCAGGAGCAGTCAGACACTTGGCCATGAGGACCTTCCCTTGTTGGACCTTATGCTGTAGTTGAGATGCCCGTGTCTTTGTCGAAATCTCCATCTCGATTTTGGGTTCGACGGACTTGGGAAATGCCGTCTCATCTTGACCGAAATGAGCCAAAATGGCCGGCCAGAATCTTGTCTCCTCCCAGGTGTCGAAGTCGGAGAACATGTCTCCTTGAGAAGCGTCGGACGAGCCCCGGTCGAGAATGCGAGTTCCTCCTAGTCTGGCGATGGTCTCGTCGATGAATTTTGGCACTCGCTGGTAGGTCGACGCCCAGTCCTTGTGGCCGCAACCGAACACAGCAAATTGGCATCCATCAAGAGGCCTGGCACCCTCGATAGATTTGAGCCAAGCGACGAAATGGGCCGCATTGTCGGGTGGCAGTCCTTCGTAAGAAGCAGTGATGACCACAACCGGTTGCCTGGTGGGGAGCGAGTTCGCTGCGGTGTCCAGATCAGCCACGGTGGCCGTGTACCCGCGTGAGCGGGCATCCTTCGCCAATTTTTGGGCGAACTGTTGACAGGTCCCAGTGTTGCTGCCATAGAGGATTGTCATTGGACGGCCTTCGGTAGCAGCATTTGTTTGATCCTGCTTTTGGCCTACGGTGGATGACTTAATCTCATCCGGAGACGAAGAAAGGGACTGATGCAAGGTTGAAGACGAAATACCCTCGCGAAGTGAAGCTCTCATATACAGTCCTTCAGGTTTGATGGTAAGTGTAGATTTGATCTGAAGATCATACGATGGGTCGTCGAGTCGGAAATTGAAGTTCTGAAGGAGCATGGCGATGACCAGTAAAGCTTCCTGCCACGCGAAAGGCCGGCCAATGCATGATCGCATGCCGGTCCCAAAGGGCTTCGAGTGGTTAGCACAGTTAGTGTTCTTCTAAGTTCAAAGGACGTACCCTCCACGCCGCTTTGGGCAGCTTCTCAAAGTTGTCGCTCAACATTCGTTCAGGCCTGAATTCATTCGCATCGGCCCCGTATACCTTGGGGTCCCTCATTATCTTCCCGAGTAGACAGGTCATTCGATCCTCCCGATCTAAAACGTACTCACCCTTGCCAATGGTTGGCGGATCTTCCTTGTTCTCGGGTCGTACTGCTCTGGTGATGGCAGGCGCCGTAGGGTGGAGACGCAATGTCTCTCTCAGAACGGCCTCCACGTAATGCAAGTTCTTCAAGTGGTCGACTATGACTTTGCCTCGACCGACGACGCGGTCGACCTCCTGTTGGGCTTTGAAATACGTCTCGGGGTTTCTGAGCATCAGATAGAAGGCGAAGGAAAGCAGCCCAGATGTCGTCTCGTGACCTTCGGGTTAATTAGCTCCCTTCAGAAGTATCCCAGTGTCATTTGCTCACCTGCAATGAGAAATGTAATCATGTTGGCCGCGATCAGATCATCTCGCATGCCCTCGCCTGTGGTCGGGTCTTTGCCATGAACCATGAAGTTCAAAAGATCCTTCTTGTCAGTAGGATTCTCACGTCGGTGCCTCACGAGATCCATGGAGAGTTCCTGTTGGAATGCTATATCCGCTTTGAGCTGCTCATTTTGCCGCCTCTGGAACATCTGCACAATTTTGGGTGTCGTCACCCGCGAAGCGCCTGTGGAGAGTATGTTGATCATAGCTTGCACAAATGGATGCATATCGTCTGAATAGAAAGAATTGAAGCGAAAGTCCATCGCACACAGCGCGAGTGTATCGAGGGTAAGGCGCGTGAAGTCGTCGGCAACGGGGATGCGATATTGACTGCCAAGACGAGCCCACTTCAGCACGAGCTGGCTTGCAATATCGTGCATTTCTGCGGGATGTTAGCACGCCATCTGGCGTGAGTAGATAGTGGGCTCTCTTACCATCAAACATGTCTCGAATCGCCATGGGGCCAAAAGCAGGCATGAGAATCCGGTGGGCTTGTATCCAGTCAGGATCCTTCTCTGATGGCGTAGTGAAAAGACCTGTCGCTTTCGCTGCAGCAGGCGTCGCGCTGAGGGCCTTCAAGCCAGCTCCTGGGGCCTTGTAGAATCTAGTCTCATCGCAAACTTCCTCAAAGAGCTCGTAGTTCGATATAATTAGGCGTCCCCGACCAGCCAATGACACCTTATAAATGGGACCGTATTGATCGGCGAAGCGCTCTAAAGGCTTGAAAGAAGGTTCTCCAGGCTTGACTTTCGTCATGTCAAGCAGGTTTCCGATCAAAGGGAGACCAGGTGGGCTGGGTATAGATTTCGGCATTTTGACTGGATGGGAAGCACAGATATCGAAGAACCTTGAGGTGCAGCAACAGGATGGGGTTATGTAGGAATGCGAAAGTTGAAGGTGTATATGGTTATATTTCCATTGCAGCCTGGAAAAGCCAGTGGTCTTATAAGCTTCACCACAGACGAGCTGCGAGCGTCCATCTGAGACGAAGTCTACGCTGATCAAAGAGTCGCTCCGCCATCGTACGAATGGGGAAATCGAACCGAGACTTCAAGGAGCCTCGGCGCTAGCAGACGCCGTTTCGTTCATCGCCCCTAAGTAACGAGTGCAAAGATCGCCGTTGATAGGGCGCGCGAGGCGCAGTGCGCAACTGTTCGTGTCGTGAGATGAGCGTGGGGTGCGTTGTGGTGGTGGGAGCATTGACGCCCCGCGTGGATTTGTGCGAGGCAATCGGTCGCCCGGATTAATGTAGCCCCGCGATCCGTGCTGTGTTGCCTCCTTTGCCGACCGGTTTCCCTCCGTTCCATTGGAGCCATTAGGTCCGCGACAACACTCCAAGAACTCCGGGACCAGAACTTACAACGCATTGCGATGGCGTTGGGTGGTTTATATGCCAGAGTGGTGTCGGACAGCTCCGGAAGACACCGTGAGGGAGTGTTACAACGCATGCTTCGCTGGAAAAGGGCAGCGATTCATATCCACGAATGTTCGACACTGTCCTGTGTTAATGGATACTCTACTAGGATTAACCTGCTTACTCACATCGCGAACAGCATACCGTTTTCGGTCTCGATTTTTCCAGCCAAGAACCCACTGTCACGGCGGCATTTGATTGGTCCAACGGCAGATTCAGCACCTCGGCTCATCCAACGCTAGGGTTAGTGAGGGCTTCGTATGCATTGCACAGCCTCCACCTCGCGCCCTGCGACTGGATCTATGAAGTACGTTGATGCATGCCGCGTGGAAGCCAGCTGAGGTTACTGCTCGTACGAATATATCAGTTCCAGCTGGGATTGAACAATAGAATACACTAGGGCCAAGGCGACACGCGGGCTTGGATCACTTTAAAGGAAATCGCAAGGCCCGCTTGAAAGCTCCGAACGTGTCCAGGCACGTAGAATAAGGTCTCACGTCGATTATTTCGAAAAGTGTGGACGGGGGTCTTCTACGCCATCTCCACTAGCCCTCACGACTCTAGCCCAGCGGCCCACTATACTGTTCGCCAAGTGGTGGCCACCCACGGGATCGAACTCTTCGCTCTCATTGCCTTTTCTGGCACCGCATACGTACACACAGAGTATGTCGTACCGTGGAAGACCCAGCAAAGGTTGCGACAACTGCAGAACACGCAAGGTCAAGGTATGTGGAATCCAATCAGATATTTTCGCCGTCCGTATTGTAGCGGCGATCCCGTTCGTTTTCGCTCGTTCGAGTATCGTAGCGTTAATAGTTGGGAAAAGAACCTGACATTGGACTAGTGCGACGAAACCAAACCGGTCTGCAACCGCTGTATCAAAGCCAATCACGAATGCAAGTACCGCGACCAAGCCGATCTTCTCTTTCGTAATCAAACCTCGTTCGCGGCCCAAAAGGCGGAAGACTCATGGCGGAAGAGGGCAAAGTCACGCCAACAACCGGGCAGCGAGAGTGGTGGTAGTCATCAGTCACCAGAAAGCAACCACGACTCTCCTCCATATGCACAACCGAGTCCCAAGGCTGGCTTGGCCGACTTGTCGCAGGCCGACACCCTGTCCAACCTCAACTTTTACGACCTAGCGATCTCACCCTCAGTGAAGCCGGATATTGGGCGCCTCGCATACGAGAGGTTCATTTACGACTTTGTAGTATTTGAAAGCCCAAATAAGGAACCCAATGCACCCTCGGAAGCCCTATGGGAATTCGTCCCCATGCTTCGAGACAAAGTTGATAATGGGTCATGTCTAGCTACTGTTGTTGACTTAGTTTCTTACACCAACTTTGCCACCCGATGTAATTCGCATCAAGCGAAGGTATTGGCCGAGGAGTCTCTGGGAAAGGCTATCAAGTTGCTTCACCAGGCTGTAGCGGACAAGAAACAATCATGCCTGGACGAGACGCTGTGTGCCTCTTACCTTATGGGTATCTATGAGGTACAACTCCTTAGTATATTATATACATTGGTGTCTGCTGCTAACAAAAGCGCAGAACCTGAGCGCACAAACACGCAATGGCACGTTTTTGGCACACTCTCGTGGAGGTAGCGCACTACTGCAGCTACGATCCGTCGAAGAATACCTTTCTGATATCGTATCAAGCAGACTGTTCCAGATGTCGTTCTCCCAGATGGTACGTCACATCCCTCCGTCCACACAAATCGCTAATGCTCACAGCTGATCGGCAACCTCACAACCGCAAGTGCGCCCAGCATGCCAATGCGGGATCTCATCGCTTCACGACCCTTCATCCCGAGCATGTATAGCGGTTCAGGCATCTTTGTAATGCAACTAGTCTATAATGAAGCCGAACTACATAGCCAATGGCACGTTTTCAAGAAGCGTCCCACCCTCCCGACCAGCCGTCACGACCTCGAAAGCCTCCTCCAAACAGCACTATCCCTAGACGCCGAGTTTCAGGCGTGGGAGGGCACGCTTCCCCGCTACTGGCGTTACCAGATGGAGCGCAACACACCTGCCAATCGCTCCACATACGACCCCAAGTGGCGAGACCTCGTGTTAGCCAGCAGCGGTGGTCCAGACGAGATTCACACCTATACCACGCTCAAATCATGTTGGTTCTGGATGTTCTACCGGACCACTCGCCTCTTCTTACTCCGCGACACGGTCGAAATGTTGAATTGGATGCTTCATTTGCCTGAACCTCCCACCGCTGAGATCGTACAAGATCAGTATGAACAACCCACGGTGCCCTCCAAGATAATTGCCACGGCGCTCGATACAACAGCACTGCAAATCCAGCACGCCTTCGCAACAGGACACCTTGTTAACATCATACAAAAGATCTGTTCCACCGTCTTTGGCATGCTGACTGTCCCTATCGCAGGGAAATACGATCACGATGTACCGGGTATACGAGGCTACATGCTACTGTGGCCGTTGGGCTGCGTTGACGCGGTGCTGAAAGCAGGTCTGGTGCTGGATCTCAACACTTCAACGACGAGCGCATCGACGACTCCACGAGAGAGAACCCTGTCATCCTTCGCAAACATGCCCTCACCATTACCCTCTCTGTTTCAAACGCCATCGCCGAATATCTCACCCTGGTACCACGAGACCCCGATCACAGCGCCCCAGTCTAGCGCCTTCCCCACGCTTCCCCCCATTAAGATTACCTCCACCTCCCCACCACTCAATGCTTTCCCCGCACAGATACCCACCAGTCTTTCCGCGTCTGAAATCCAAGATTCTGAAATACATGTCTTCGATGCGTTTCCTCCTCATCCGTTTGATCGCAGCACGGAGCTTTCCGCGCCGGAGTATAGTATCACGAAGCCGGCAAGGATTGATGTCAAGGCAAAGAGGCACTGGGTCAGTCGGATTGCATATTATTGCGGCTCAGAGTTGGGTATCAAGAAGGGACTGGTGCTGCCGGTTACTGAGGGGTCCTTGGAGCTTGTTCGAAGGGAGGTCGAAGAGATTCTAGGAGACAGCAGTTAAAGAGCTATAAATTGGATGGTTGGCTAGACGCTGGTTGCTTTCGTTCCATGCGCAGTGCTTGCAGTCGTCCTCTCACCGTAACGAAATTCGTCACGTTACTCTGCCATTTATGACCGCTGCCTAACGTACCTAAGGTCCATTTAGCCGCTCTCAACGTAATCTGTGTGCTATCGCATCCTCGATCCAATTGATTTGTGTTGATTGTTGATGTCTGCGCATTAGAACTCTTGTTAGATTCGGTGATGGAAAGCTTCACGAGTTGTTGTTGACTGGCTGAGTCATCTCGGGTTTCTAAACTTGGCTCCCCGGGAATGGCTGGCTCCCCCTTCCTTACGCGTCTACTCCAGCACTCAAATTCGAGCACGATAAATCTTCATCGAAATGTAAGACCCGCTCAACAGTCATCGGTGGTATATACTCTGGTGTTCAGCACGAGATGTCGGCGGTGCGGCGTATATTTCATTCCATAAGCTGTTCAACGGCAACCGATGGAAAACTCTAGCAAGTGTCAAATGTCTAAGCCATGCGCCTGTCGGGTACCTCCGTTCACGTGGTACAATACCAGACACGATGAATGTCGCAAATCCATCGTCGGGAATCAAGCCACACCTTATTCCTCGAAGTCCGAACCAATGAAATGACGAGATCTCGGACCAAACAGCCCCCATCTTAGGGAATCTCCAGGATCGCTACCGTCCCAACTTCTCCAACCTACACGAGGCACAGGGGCACAAGGCAGGTAGTCTCACTTATCATTTCCATGTCGCCGGCCGTGAACGGCTTATCGAGCGACCCCAAAGTCCAGCCCTCCTCGGTCCATCAGCCCTATCAGGCCACAGCGCTCTGCAAGTCACCCGTGTGGCGCTCTTTCGCGATGTGCCTGCATTTGTTGTTCCTGCAGTAGTGCCTATTTAGGAGATTCCACACGCTTCCAGGCGCGATCCGCGACGGGAAGTGGAAGAGATGTGCTTCGCAAGTCCGATGCCCGCACCACAGCTTATCAAAAGCGTTCGCCCCTGCTCACCCACATTTGTTCACTTCTTCAACTCATGTCGCACTTAATTTTTATTTTTTTCTAGCGCTGCTGGCTCAAGCTCTACGAAGGTTGCACTGCATTCATGGCGCCGGTCCTGGGAGATACGGTTGTAGTACCGCCCAATTTCGACATCCCGGATGATGTCGATCCCATACGGTTTCTGCTGTCGATGCCCGCACTAGGTCCGGATCAGATACCTCCAGGGGCGGATACGACGTTGACGCTCGATGGACCGGATCAGATTTGGTATCTTGTCGTTGCAATAACGTGTATTGCGATTCCTGGACTCTTTCTTATTCTTCGGGTTTACACCAAAGTTTCTATAGTTCGGTCACTGGAGATTGCGGATTGTGGGTTTGCTTGTTCCTTGCAATTGTGCTGGGTGCTGATGAACTACTAGACTTCATCTTCTTGGCATATGTTCGTATTGCCTGCATCAAGGCCTTGTATGATAGCAGAGCGCTAACACAACCCAGCCTTTGATCATTGTTGAAGTCGTCATGGGCTACTACATGGTCAAATGGGGTGCTGGCGTGCATCAGTGGCAGATCACGCTGGAACAACTGTTCACACAACTCTATGTAAGTGCTCACCCATGCATTCAGACTAGCTGCTGACAGCTTGTAGTGGGCCAACATTGCGCAAATTATATACTGCCCACTCAGCTTCGTTGTAAAGATGGCTATCTTGCTGCAGTACCTGCGGCTCTTCGCCCCTAATCGCACCATCAACGGAGTCATGTGGTGGGGTTCATGGGCCATGATCGTCTCGTGCTTCATCTTCTACACAACCTTGACTTTTTGGACAACATTCTACTGCCATCCTCGCGAAGCCATCTGGAATAAGCTTGTCCCTGACGGGAAGTGCCATGATGTTAATAATATCATCATTAGTCAGGGAGCGTTCAACATGGCTTCCGATATCGTCATCCTACTCCTTCCAACATCTTCGCTGTGGGCGCTCAACGTGCCCATCACCCGCAAGCTGTCGGTGACTTTATTATTTGCAACAGGCCTCCTGTGAGTTTGCTGAAGAATCGAATCTGACGTCGCTGACTGAAAAGTAGGGCATGCGCTGCGTCGGCTATGCGAATTGTCTTCACGGTCATGATTGCTCCAGTGATATCGCAAGCCGACGTCTCTCACAATGGCCTCTTCATAGGCCTTTGGACCGAAGCTGAAGTTTCCCTCGGCTTCATCGTGGCTTGCTCACTCTCCTTGCCTAAGCTTATACAAGCAAAAGGCGGCAAGCTCAAACTTGCATTTTCCAAAGCTTCGTCCACTGTTCGCACGATCTCACGACGGAGCACCACGAGAAGTGATACTGCAAAGAGCATTACCCTACATCCATCCTCAAGAGCATCAACCATCCAGCTAAACCCAATTACTCCAAGTCGGCCTTTGTTCTACGAAGAACGCGAGGCTCAGAATAGTCCAGCGCGCAAAATCCCCGATGCCTACGCGCTGCCTGTTTCTCCGCGGGACAGTGACTATTCACGCAGCATACATTCAGAACGATCAAGTTTTGAAGAGCATAGCGTGCGCAGTGCCAAAGTTGCGCCCTTGAACGTTTCCAACGCGTCTTCAAGCACGGTGCATGCGAGTTTACGATCACCGACATATCGATCTTGGACGCAGCGTCTGACGAGAGATCAGATGTCGCCACAGCAATTGCAGGAAGAGCTGAGAGCGATGAGAGAGTTCCATTTCGAGACGACTGGACGCTCGATGGTCACGGACGGGAAGAGGAGTAGTCAATTTCACAGGCTAGTGTGAGCGAAAGTATAATTTTCATGATCATCGCTGTTATCCAGTCACCCACCGTTTAAGTACAATAAGATAAGAGTCCTAAAATATTTGACCGTACTCGACATGAAAGAGCTTGGATTCACAAGTGGGCATTAAACTGCAAAGTTACCCGGATTATTCAGCAAATATACGCTTAGTTGTAAAGATTCATTTCGACGCTTTTGTATAGAACAACACACCCTCACGCAAAGACGACAGCATCGGCTTCACTAGACCGCGCAGTACACGACATATTCTATTCACATTCTGGTCTCTCCAAATCCTAGCCGACTCGGTATATCCAGCATCCTCGATCCAATAGAATGTCCCACATCCTTCATTTGGAACCTCAATCCATGCATTCCTGGGAATGCGACTTCCCCCGAGCGACTGTGCTATAGCCCAGACATCGCTACCGAAAAGCCTGTACGGGGGCTTGGTCTTATCCTTGTTGCGCCACGCCGTTTCCATCCTCTCTTTGGCAGCATCAAAGTCTTGAAATACTCCCAGGACATCACTACGCTTTAGCGGGTAGAGATGATCGTAATTTTTAGTTGGAATAAGTGAAGCCTAACGACGGAGGGCATAGGAAACCCGAGTCCTGATCCAGCTGAGTTGATTTTACCTTTTTGAGGATGGTATGGGCTGTGGAGCCGGTGGTGGGACTTGGCGCATGAGCAGGGGGAGTATGGCCTTGTGTAGCACTGGTATCGGGAGGTTGTGTTATGCCACTGGGTAGTGCGAGCACTTGAGCGTATGATAGAGTCATACCTGCTGGGGAACCAGAACGCTGTGATGCATGAGCAGGCATTTGGTTGACGGCATAGAATGACCTTTGGGCTGTGGCGTGAGAGGCTTGGCAATTGCTCCACGTACGTGTCTGTGAATTTATGTGTGTTGATGAGTTATGGTATGGGTTTGGTGAGTGGAGCAGAAGTGATTACGTGTCTGTCTATGGGAGAAGTGAAGGTTTAAAGGGATAGTGAGTAGCTTGTAGTAATAATGTAGGATTATATTGGCCTGGTTTCTCCACACCGCGAAGTTTTGTGTGCACTTGGATAGAGACGGCCGATTCCATCGCAAAGCAGATAACAAGATTGTTCGAGACGACCGAGGACATTCTGTCCTATAAAGCATTGGTTGCTGAATTCTTCCTAGCATTTCTTGACCTAGCATAGTCTCCACGATTTCAAGTCTTCTCGATGTACCATGATGCACCTCGAAGAAGCAATGGGAGTCTCCAGAGATCTCTAGTGAATGTGACAGAAGTGACAAATAAGTCCCTAAAAGTCTTGCAAAGAGCTTTGCTCGCTTCATTAGTAAACAAAATAGAGTATAAGAAACACTCTACTTACCTGGATCCATCCTTTGCCCAAAACACAAGTAACCATAGGTTCACACATTGGAACCTTCGAATCCCAAAGCATAACCAAAGACCGAAATCAATCTCAAACTCAGCACTCACAATGTCCGGCCACGGCGGCCCCTGCCAGCCCCCACTAGGCTTCACTCTCAGCGCCCCACCCTCCAACATTGCCAACGGCGGTCCTCATATCCTTCCGCCTCCTGCGCCACGACCCCTCTCTCTTCCTTCAAACCCCAACCTCCACGCATTTCCTAGCTCGACTCGCCCTTATCGCCCACTGGGTCTCCATTACCATGCACACCTTCATTCCGTCTTCCTCCGACATCTTGGACTCTACCGACTGTCTGTGTCTATCTGGAACACTGCCTGCGTGCACCGCACGGCGGCAGAGGCACAAGCTGCATTACAAGCACGCATTCCCGTCGGCGCTACAGAGAATGTGGTGCTGAAAGGGAGGGGGTTTGTGCCTTTGGGGTGGTATATGGTTCTTAAGGATCAAAATTGAGTTGTTTCACAGTCGCCGGTGGGGAGGGGGGAGCTTTGAGGTGTTTTGGATTAAGAGGGCTTCTGTGCATGGATAGGAATAGAGAAATGTGGGAGATAGTGACGTGTAGTGAGAATGGAAGCACAAAGCGTTGAAAAGGTTTTTGTTTGATGATACGTATGCTGTGATTTTATGCGACGGGCTGGATGACTGAGGTTGCTAGTTCCCGGTAAAATGAAGGTTCGAGTGCACTGACCTGCAAGTTGTCCGAATAGTCATTCGTCCCGATACTGGACATCGATACAGCTTGGAACCGTACCATGAATTAAATATACTATTGCTACACCGCTAGCCCGAAACAGCCCAAAACTGAAGGGGACCGAGCTTTACCGCCGCCTAATTCATCCACTAGCATTCACCTTCACCTCGTTCTTGGCAGCACTGCCACAGACCTTGAACAGACACTCTCCAACCAACCCCAACTTTCAACTTCCCATCCACTACAACTGTTCCCTCAATCTCGTAAAATGCCAACCGAAATGTCTCCACCAACACAGCCCGACGGCCGCACCGACGATGTCTCCCGCATCTTCGCCGAATTCGACCAACTCCAAGGCATGTCCGACGCCGACTACACCACCAACGACACCACCGCCTGGATCTACAACCCATGGACGGGCAAAATGGCCGCGCGCGACAACCAACGGGAAGCCCAAGAACCAGCCCGATCCTTCATCCCCGTCCAAATCGGCGCCTACCCTACTGAAGAAAACCCTCACGACCACTTCACCGCCTCCGGACTCCCCGAACTCGCGCCCGAGCCGTGCTGGCCGTCGAATCTATGGCGCGACTATGCATATGAAGGTGGTGGAATATCGAACGGTCCGCTCTTTGCGAGTGTGTGGTCCCGGAACCCGGTTCATGCGCCGCCGGGACGACTGCATGATTACATTAGCAGCATGGCAGCTGGATTCACGGCGCCGCACGAGCCGCAGGTTCAGCGGTGGGTTATGATGCACTGCTCCTGGGGGATGCCTGCGACGCAGCCGCGCGAGTGGGTCGGGGATGTGGTAGCCGAGTATGGCAACGAAGAGGAAGCCAAGTACGCCATTGGACTGAAGGGTTTTGTCGAGGGGGAGAGGGGGTATAGTGTTCGCGACGTTGAGGGCTTGGTGGGTGGGAAGAGGACCAAGGGGGTGAGGACGTGGCGGTGGGTGGAGCCGAGGAGCTGTCAGTGGGATTTGTATTGGATCGAGAAGGTGGTAGGGAATGCGACGGTTTGGGGTGAAGGAAGAGAGGATGGCGAGGAACAAGGAGTCGAGTTTGTGAATCAGTATGGAGACCAGCCCATGAGTGAGGAGAGGCGAAATGCAGCGGCCGCTTGGTGGGATGGCGTCGGTGGACAGGATTGGGAGCAGTATCAGCCGAAGAAGGACGCCGAGGAGGTCTGGTAAGTTGACGAGCGTGTGGCGCGTACGATAAAATTGACCAGAACCAGAGAGGACGATAAGAAGCAAAGCAACGCTCATCCTGACTGTTGCCCCCTCCGCACCTCTACCGTCTGCTCACCATACGCCTTCTTGAACTCCGGGATCTGGGATCTGCTCATCCAGACAGTCAGCACTGGAACCTTCTTGGTCTTCGGCTTGTCGTCGCCATCGAGTGACTCAAATGTCTGCTCCTCCTCGCTCTCTTCCGCATCCACCTCTTTCTTGGTGGGCGCTTGCGCGATCTCTCGACTGGCGAGGATTGTATAGAAGAACCATTTCACGACATCTTCCTCCTTGGCTCCATTATTCCCATGGGTAAGCCCTTCCGCGAGGATCCTCTTCACCATTTCCACAATGCCGACTAACTTCGTGGTAGCCTCGCCTTGCGCAGAGACAGCGATGATGGCATCCTTTCTTCCAGCGAGAGTGTCGGGGATATGTGTGGTGCTGTATTCGTAGCCAAGACATGCCTTCAATCGATTTATGCCGGCCTTGATGTTCTGATTTCGTGTGAAGACGATCGATGTGCAATTCTGCTCCGACCACGCGCTGCTGCCCTGCTTTGCATCAAGGAGGCTCATAATTTCATGGGGCAGTAGTGTCCACGGTCTGGAAAGCGGGGCCAAATCATCTTTTGCTGGATTTGCTGTGGATTTCTTGTCGTTTGATGCTCCATTGTTCAGCTTCCTTCTCTTCCCAGATCCCACCTTTTCATCCTCGGCATTATCGCCCCTTCGCACCCCATTAGCGGCCCTCGTCATGGCTCCATCAGCATGTTCACCTCGAACCAAGGGCAATGTAGGTCCATCGCTGGAATAAGGTATTGGCGTGGCAATAGCAAGCGTAGTGTCGCCAGGTCCATCTCTAGAAGACGACGCGTCTCGGGTATTGGATGAGCTCATGATGATCGATGGTCGCGGTCTTCCAGTCTGTGGAAGAGGAACAAATGTCTTCTAGAATGCATGTAGATCCGAGGGAGGTGGATTGCTTGGTTGAAGCGTGGTGTTTTGCGGCTTGCAGAATTGCGCATGCCCAAAAATCAGGGTTCGCGGGGCTAAAAATACGCTAGACTGATCGCGTCACGAAGTCACGCGTCTCTTGCCTCTCGCACTACCTTAGACGCAATATGCATTATGTATATACCCAGGCAGATTGACATGCCGTGTTTCCTTCAATTTTAATTACGATTTCCTACCCACTTCGCAGGTGCGCACGCCGGGCAATTTCAAACCGCACTACAGCCCAAATTGCCCCTCAACCTCCCTCCTCTGCCTGTCTCTTTCTGCCTCCCTCTCCAGCTCCTGTCTCCTCTTCTCCGCCTCCTCCGTGAGGCCCTTCTCGCCCTTCAACTTCTGTCTCTCCTCATACATAGCCCTGCCCTTCATGATCCTATCCACAATCTCTCCCGCATTGACATTCTGATAGTTGTGGTTCGCGATCTCGCGGTAGATGTTGAGGGCCTTGGCCGAGGCGTAGGGGTCGTAGGTTAGTGGCATGAAGGAGGTCACTCCGTGGTAGACGGCCGAGGGTGTGCCGTAGGGGAGGGTGAGGAGAAAGGCTTTGGAGAGGGAGAAGGGGCTGCCGAAGACGGTGGCGTGGATGTACTGTGGAAGGTTAGCTGAAAGTACTGGGGAGTGGTGCGAGGCGGAGGAACGGACTTTACATTGGAGGACGCAGAGGCCACGCTCGAAGATGTTCATAATGGGGAAGTTGATGCCTTTCCAGTGGTTAATGACTTCATCGTCGTGTATTCCAGCAACCAGGAACACAGGCCCGTAGTCGGAGCCATTCTTCGATATGCGCTCCTGCGTAGCCTCTTGTGTGTACCATCCTCGTTCCCTGGCGGCTTGTTCCTCGGTCTCGGTGACGATGCGCAGGAATTCGATGTGCCCCGAAGAGAAGAGGTCCCATCCACCATCGACGTATATGACTGCTTGTCCGGGCTTCACTCCGTTACCTTGTACCAGCTGCGAGAACTTGCCCTTCTCTTCCTTCACGGCATGGTGTTCTGAGTGGTGGTGATGCGAAGATGACTCCTGGCGCCCTCCAGTGCTCGGTCGTCGGTCGGTCGTCGTTGTCCTTCGCAGCTTAGCAGGCCGCGAAGCATGCCAATACCACACGTCACACCCAGGCGCAAGCCCCGTTGCGTCGGTCGCGTAGTCCTTTATCCGCTGTAGCATAGCCTCTCCCATCTCTTTTCGCTCCGTCTCACCGCCCGGGCCTTCTTCTCCCGACAGCCTCTTCTCTAGTGAGTGTATGAAGTGTGTCTTGGTGCACAATAGCATGCGTCCTACGAGGTCGGTGGTTGAGATGCCCGGTGTCCTCTTGACCACCTTGAACCTTCCAGCCGCCTTGACGTAGCGATAGCAGTCCTGCCCGTTGCTGTCCGATGTAATGTCATCGCCGTGTACGACGTACCAGCATCCGTAGTGTGTGATCCAGGGTAGTGAGGTAACGTAGGGGGCTTTCGGTATGGCGCGGGTGGCCCAGCGGCAGGCTTCGACGGCCATGATACTATGGTATATCAGCATTGATGATGGCCACTTGAGGGTACCTAGCGCACCGCTCGTCCAGGCGCATCACCGTCGGGCCCTTGTTCTCGAGAATGGCTTCGTCCGAGTGCACGCCGACAAGGAGCTCGGTGCCCAGCTGTCGCGCCTGTAGCATCGCGCCGGCATGTCCTACAGCAGGCACATCGTCAGCCACTACCAATAGGGACTGCTATGAGACGCATACCATGATGGCTGAAATCGAAGCATCCGTCCACCCAGATACGGTCCTTGGAAGTCTCAACGTCGTCCTGAGGCCCAACCGGCCACTGTCCCTCTGAGGGGATCCATTCGCCCTGTGAACTGTCAGACAGGGCTGCGGACGCCGGTTGTCATTAGAAGTACCTTTGCGCTCTGTCTGCGAATCATAGCGAGGTTGACTGTGGGGCTGGATCACGGTTTGGTGTTGAAGTACAGGTATCGGGCAGTAAGCGGGGTGTTTTCTCTGGGCTACAGGACACCTTGGCTCGTGGCGCGTTGATCGCACGTGGCCGCCGTAGTGCAGGTATCAGCTGCCGTCTAGCAAAGCAACGCGTCTGAAGCTGCAAGTAAGTGGTGGTGAACACCGAGAACAGATGCGACAGGGATGCCCAAGAAAGCTACTTTGGCGGGGTGTCGCAGATTGCACCACCCACTCACAGCGTTGCGGCGACCAGCCAACGCCAGCGCGTGTTCCTGCGTCGTGCTCGCCGGGATCCGACCCTGAGCAAATGGCTGCCATTGGCGTCGCAGGTCGTCATTCGCGCGCGCCTTTGCTTTTAATGCCTATCGATAGAGAACAGGGCCCGTTAAAATCTCCGGCTTACCCAGGCCCGCGACTTTCACCTGAAGACCACGCGGCTATATCACTTCCCCCATGCCACCTGGGTATTGCACATTGGCACATCGTGTACCTTTGCATCACCGCCGCCATTGCTCTCCACAAAATCCGCAAAGCCATGCACGCGAATCGGAAGCATGCCATCCGTGCCTGAGGCCGCAGAAGGACCCGTTTGACCCCTGATCCGCGTCTCCCAAACTTCGGTACCGGGTGCGCCTGCGCCCACGGTCCACCATGGCCGAAGAACCCACTTCTTCCTCCTCGCAGGCGGCCGTGACAGCTGCAACGACGACCGCCAGCATCTTCTCGCGCCGGCCATCCTTCTTCGGCCCCAAATCCTCCAGGGCGACAAAGACCCCGACTCCCGTCCCACTGCCCTCGCGCACCACCACCCCGCCCGTCACCAACACCACCGGCCCTCACGCTGGCGGCCAGTCCCTCTTTCCCAACCAATACGAGATCCCGCCCAAAGTGCTAAACACGCCACCCCGCGGGAAGCACTCGTCTAGGCACAGCATCTCATCTACCATCGGGGAAATCGGCGCCCAGCTGCACCGCTCTCGCAGCGGCTCAGTCAGAACCAACGACTCTAGCGGCACCCAATCCCAGGCGTCCTCGCATAAGAGGACTCCCTCAGCCACCCTGGCGCTCTCCCTCTCCCCCGAGAAAAACCCCCAGCAAGCCAATGCTGCTGCTCCAGGCGCGAGGCCCGCCCTCTCCATATCCACCTTCTCGCGGAGCAAGCAGAAGAGCGCCGAGAGCGTGAGACCGGCAGGAGGGGGCGGACAGGGGTACGAAAAGACGCCGTCGAGCGCGGTAGACAACCCGAAGACACCCTTCAGCATGTCGTCCACCATGGCTGTGCCCATGCGGTATCCGCCAACACAAAAGGAGATACAACAAGCCCGGAGGACAGAAGCAGCCACCTACGGCGGCGGACTGGGCCCACCAGCGCCCATTCCCATTCCGGGCGGCTCCAACCCCAACATCATATTCCAGCAGATTCAAGAACTAGCCTCAAAACGAATATCCACCCTCGACTACCTGCGAAAAGCGTACATTCCCCTCTCCCTTCCATCCCTATTCCGCCCATACTAATAACAACTAGACACGAGGGTCGCATATACTGGTTCAACACCCTTCTCTTCGCCAAACCCGACCTCACGCGTCTCCCTTCCTTCACCCCTCGCAACCTCGCCCGCCGCGCCACCCACTACCTCCTCCTCGGCTTCTCGCTCCCCACAATCCTCGACCTCAATGCCTCCTCGCCCATCGAATACCTCAAAGCCCTCAACGCCCTGCTCCTCGAATTCGAACAATACCAATCCATGCACCCCGCCGACGGCAGCGCACCATCCTCGTTAGGCCGGGGCCGCATACCACAAATGTTCAAGCGGGTAAATGTCGTTGGCGGGAAAGGTCGACGCAGTAGCTCTGCGACGAATGATTTTCCGCTACTGACGCCGAGCAGTAGTTTTGGCGAGCCTGGGAGCGCCTTGGATGGACCGAATATGGACGACTTGCTACTGCCGAACGAGAGTTATAGCTATCTGCAGACCCCTAGTCTACCGTTCGACCCGGACTTCTTCAGCACGTTCGCAACACTTTGCGATGTACTGATCGACTGTTATACGAAGATACTGAGTCTGCTAAGCACGCCGGAGAGCATTGTGCAGGCTGGAGGCGGCGCCCCAAGCACGGTGGGCGACCTGTTCAACAAGGCGGATGCGAAGGTGCGGAAGATCATTCTGGGAGGTGTGGTGAGGGAATTCGAGGAGAGCTGTAGACAGGGCGTGAGGAGTGAGGTTGGGGGTGTGGGAAAGGTCGTGCTGGGTGGGTTGATGTAGGATTCAGGGACAACACTATTCGAGTGATGATGGTATGGTAACGACTTCATGTGATATCCAGTGCATGGCACGGGCGTTTCTGCTGGTCTTCCAAGATCAATTTCGGAGGAATTCTCCTGCTGCGCGG
This sequence comes from Pseudomonodictys pantanalensis, assembly GCA_019022785.1. Taxonomy (NCBI): domain Eukaryota; kingdom Fungi; phylum Ascomycota; class Dothideomycetes; order Pleosporales; family Parabambusicolaceae; genus Pseudomonodictys; species Pseudomonodictys pantanalensis. The sequence goes on along the minus strand of JAFHBV010000439.1, from coordinate 2,417 downwards.
ACAATTCTGAGATTAGATCTACACGATTGTAATAGTTGGTGAAATGAGTAACCTTCGCACCATCTCTGCTCCCTTTCGACTATAGTACACACGTTGCTGGCTTTTAGTGATACGCTCCTGAGTGCTGTGACTTTTTCGGTCCCCAGGGCCTACCTCTCTACTTCGCAAGAATTCGGCATGCTGACATAATGTGCAACGCACGGTCCACTAGCTTCAATCCACCGAAATTGATGCCCGCATCTGCAAAAGCAGCCTGACATCCGCCGATCGAGCTTTCACAGCACGGCTCCTCATTCATTTATCACCGCTAATATCACAATACCCGAAAGAAGTAGCCGAAAAGGACTCTGAGAGGACCGCACATCTCGCCAAAATGGATATCCGAGTGCTGCGACCATCGGATATTCCGCACGTCCAACTAGCAAACATCACGAACCTGCCGGAGAACTACTTCTGCAAGTACTACCTGTACCATGCGATGAGCTGGCCGCAGTTGAGCTACGTGGCTGTCGATGTAAGTGCTCCTCTACTACGGAAACCCATGCCAAGGAAGCCCGACGAAAACCACCAAACCCCTTAGGGAGTGTACAGAAAGAGATAGCGACCAGGAAAAAGAAGCTCAGCTTTCGAGGACCAGAAAATCTTGGGGAAGCAAATGGAAGTGCTCCTGTGAGGCCGTCTCAGCACGTGACCAGAAATTCCCCAGCTCCTCACAAGCTCCCCCACAACCCACCAACCAGGTCCACATCTGACAGTCTAGGTCTCACGCCCGCTCAAGTCCCCCCACGACCCGCCCAAAATCGTCGGCTACGTGCTCGCCAAAATGGAAGAAGAGCCCACCGACGGCGTTCCCCACGGCCACATCACCTCCCTCAGCGTAATGCGAACCCACCGCCGCCTCGGCCTTGCTGAAAAACTGATGCGCCAATCCCAACGCGCCATGGCCGAGACCTTCGCCGCGCACTACGTCTCCCTGCACGTGCGCGTCAGCAACACGGCCGCCCTGCACCTCTACCGCGACACGCTGGGTTTCACGGTCGACAAGGTGGAGAAGAGTTACTACGCGGATGGCGAGGATGCGTATAGTATGCGCATGGAGCTGAGTGATTTGAAGCTGAATTTTGATGACAGCGATGAGGAGATGGGTGGGACGGAGGGCATGGATGAGGGCGAGGCGGTGGGGAGCGAGGGTGTCAAGAAGAAGAGGGTGAAAAAGGCGGGTATGAGGAAGGTCAAGGTGGGGAGGGGGCTGGGGGTGGGCGATTTGGTGGAGAGGAATGAGGCTGCTGCGAGTGGGTAGGTTGGACGACTGTGAGGTGTAGTCGTGCTGGGGTGTAGACGGTGCGTATAGAATGGGATGTGGAGGGTAGCTGATTGGATGTAGTAGCAGAAATTTGCAAGGGAGTTTCTGTCCGTTGAATCTCAAATCGAGCTACGCTACGGCAGGACCTGCTAGTGTCTCTAGAAATCCATTGGCTCTATTATACGGACTCTACACTCTTAGAAAGCAACGTCTCAACTCCGGAAAGCAGTTTAAGTCATTCTGACGCGAGAGATATAGAGCTCGCGAGCCATTTCAGAGGCCTTGGAATCGGCCTCCATAGGATTGGCCTCTGACCTTCCCCCATGTCGATGTATCGTGGCCGGATGGTCTGATCGATCTGCGGCCGTATGCCCTATGTTTCCACTCCGGATGGCGGTTTGCGATGGAGGCTGTGTACCTAACGAGTGATTTCATAGACCAACTCCAGCATCCGAGTTCGCTACTTTGACATAACCTAGGTAGATAATCTGGTGAATGTGCTGCTGACATAAGCCTGGCGACTACACTCGAGATAGTAAGTTTGTGATGAGGTTTGTGATCGCTACCAGCCACAAAGCAGAAATTGCGTACTGGGTTTAGCCTCACATACAAACAATGGTACATCCATCTGGACACATATATTCTTCTTCGTCTGCAAATCTTTTTCTTCCTCATCACTTCCTTCAGCATCACAACACGCTAAGTATTCCCCCACCCCCTGTTGCTGTTGTTTTGACTGACTACACGTAGATAACTACTAACAAGATGGATCATTACGAGGTGCTCGGTGTTGATCGAGGCGCGACTACGGAAGCCATCAAGCAAGCCTATCGGCGAATCCAGCTTCGCCACCATCCCGACAAGACACAGGCACTTCCGGACGTCCAGCGTAAGATCGGGGAGGAGAAGAGCAAGGCCGCCAACCTTGCTTACGAGATTCTCGGTGACGAGGCGAAGCGTCGTGCCTACGACGCGAAGCTTCGTCACCAACAAGACAAGCTAAGTAAACCTCCTCCCAAAGCTCCACATGCTAACCACGCACATCGGCGGCGGCCCCCGGGCGCCGCCGGCGCGGGGCGGCGGGGGGGGCGGCGGGGGGGGGGGGGGGGGGGGG
>JAFHBV010000438.1:0-30947 GCA_019022785.1 Pseudomonodictys pantanalensis | reverse complement strand
TCAGCAACACGTACGTCTGCTCGGTAGTCATGGCGTCGAATGCGTGGGCTTCAATGTTTTGACGTAGACGGGCTCGAACTTTCGGACCAAGTTTGGTGAAGATGGGCGGATCTGGGATGCCTGAATGNGAGTGTGGTTGTTGTTGATGGGGGGAGGTTGGGGATGTTGACTTCGACATACTAGAGTAGACATAAGGGCTTAAAGGTAGGAGTGTAGATGAAGTATATTGAACGAGAAATAGGAGGGGCGCGGGGCAGAGCATACGAAAGCTGTGGAAATCAGAATGGAAGGGATTGCGCTTCCGTATGTCAGAGAAGGTAAAAGCCAGCCGGAGTGTACTCAAAGCGCTTTGCAGCGAGACTGCGTGTTTTTATTGAGTCCTATGTCGTCGATTTTGTCCGCAACGCCGAGGAACAGTCGAAAGGAGTGTATCTGGCACTTTGAAGGTTATCGATAGCAGCACTCACGCTAGCCCAACAAGACCTAGCGCCAAACCCCTGTACTTTGCGGAGCTGTCTCTACCTCCGAGACGGGCCAGGCAGTTCGACACATTTCAACATCAGCTATCGCGATGTGTCGTCCGTATTGATCTTTTGCGACAATGCCTGCACATACGAACTCGTCGCACAGGCGCAATAATCTCCTTCAATCGCCAGGCTTCCTGGGAGCCGCCGCGCGCTTCTGGCAGGTATGAGGCCTGCTCGTGTGCTCTCTATGGCAGAAGCTGATGGTACTAATGCAGCGCTCCTATGCCTCTGACTATCTGGGCCTTGCAATCCTCCTGACAGCATGGATTGGCGTACGTCACACGTGTCGAGCATTTCAAGGGACGTAGCTAAGACAAGTAGATACAATTCTTCGCCGAACCCTTCCACCGCATGTTCTCCCTCGACAACCTCTCAATCCAATACCCACACGCGGAAAGTGAGCGCGTCTCCGTTAGTACGTCTTCCTCCCTCTCCTCCTTCCCCATCCACTAAGCCCCACCCCAGCATGGCTCTTCATCTACGCCGGCGGCGTCCCCCTCGCCGTCCTCATAATCTGGGCCCTCGTCTTCCAACCCGGCACCCACAAATCGCACGTCACGATCCTCGGCTGGTTCATCTCTCTGATCCTGACCCTCTTCATAACCGACCTCGTCAAAAACGCCGTCGGCCGTCCCCGCCCCGACCTCATCGCCCGCTGCAAGCCCGCGCCGGGCACCCCCGACCACCAACTCGTCACATATGAAATATGCACAGAGGAGAATCACCACGTCCTGCATGACGGATGGCGTAGTTTTCCCTCGGGACACAGCAGTTTCTCCTTCAGCGGGCTCGGGTATCTAGCGCTGTTTCTTGCCGGCCAGTGCCACGTTTTCCGCCCAAGGACGGATCTCGCGCGTGTGTTGCTTGCGCTTGCGCCGCTGCTGGGCGCGGCGCTGATTGCGATATCGAGGTGTGAGGACTATAGACATGATGTTTATGATGTGACGACGGGGAGTCTGTTGGGGATACTAGTCGCGTATTATACGTATAGGAGGTACTATCCGCCGCTGAGGAGTAGCAAGTGTGCGACGCCGTATCCGAACCCGGCGGATGGGGCAAACGTCAAGGTGAAGGATGAAGAAGCGGCGATAAGGGGTGCGGGGGAGTATGAGTTGGATGAGTTCGACGAGAGCGAAGGAGAGGAGCGACCGTTGAATAGCCGGAGGTAGAATGAATTCAAGAGTTGAATGAATGGTTGTAGACCCTCTTGAGTGGAGACAGGGTCTTGAACACTGATAAAAAACAAGTAGCTCCTCACTACGGAAATAGCCAAAGACACAGTACAGCACGCTGAATCCAACCCAGCCCCTATATCTCCTCACTCCCATCAATGAACCTTAGTCCCGGCTCCTCGTTTCCTCACCGCCTCCAACGTCTGCTCCCACCATTCCTTCTGCTCGTCCGTAATACCCTCCTCATTCAGCAGCGTCTTTACAACCCGCACCAGAAACTCCTGCAGCTTCTCGTCCGCATCTTTCGAAATGCGACCTTCAGTCACATGCATGAGCGTACGGACTTGTTCCCTCTCTTCCTTGAGGACTGTATGCTCGTCGAGGAATATGACGGACAAGGGAGGTTTGGGGTCTAGGATATGTTTGCGGATGTGGTACCAGTTTTGCCTAAAGTGGTACTTGTTGAAGGCGTCGGCGACTTCGGCTTTGACTTGGAATGTGAAGGCCATTTCGCCGGTCGTTCAAAATAGCTTTGTATGTTGTTCAGAAGATGTGTGTTCAGTGATAGTGGACTGGCCTTCGAGGAGTGGGTTTTTGTTTGGTGAGAATGAGTCAGTGAGGTGTGTGACTCTTCACCCACTATCAGTCATTCACAATTTCAGAATGTGCATGAGTCTCCTGCTATGAACAGTGGCTTTGCGTCGGGTACGATGATTGAATACAGTCTGGCTGGCTTATCTTGGTCCTGGATGACCACAGTGACTCCGTCGAGATTCGCCCTTCATCAAAGAAACTGAAGAAGAGGTACGAGGCGTTGAATGCAGTAGGGCCTCGCCATCCTCAATCAAAACTCTAATAGCGAATTTAGATCAAAACTCGATATGAAGAGGGGAGTAGAGTCACCGTACCACATCCTGATTATCCTCATGATCCATCATCATCGCCCGTCTACATACATTCATAAGCAACATATGGTATTATCCCCTCATCCCATCATGCCCAATTATGCATACACGCAAAACGCAACAAACACAAGAGCAAAAGAGCAATGAACCCACCCATTTTGCCACCATCATAACATCGTCACCATATATTACCATCTACCACCCCTTACCCATTCGAACTCCCACCCTCAACTCTCTTCCTCCCGACAATCCACTGAAAACTCGCGCACCACCCCTCCCTCTTCCCCTGCCTATCCGGCCCACTACTCCACTCCAATATCTCCGTCTTCCCCGTCTCAATCTCCCTCCGCACCTCCTCCGCACTCCACACCCTCTCCGCATCCCCCCACGTCGTCAGCAGCCTGAGCAGATTCGCCTCCAGCATCTCCATAATACACACCAAAAACAACTTGCCAATTTTCCTTTGCTCAGGGTTATCCGGCCACTGGCCAATCGGCACATTGACGTACGTAGTCTGCACGTCCTTGAAGCCCGCTTCTTCGAGGTACGTCGGGTGCATGTAATATGTGCCGATGGGACGGCCGGATTTGAAGGACGCTTGCATGACGCCAAGGTAGAGGCGGCGCAGGGCCGGGAAGGGGAAGTCGGGCACGGCGGTCAACTCGTCCATATTGGGGAGTGTCAGGTCGAAGTCGGCAACCTCGACCCAGCCGCCCGGGGACAGATTCTTGTAGATTTCGTCGTAGACGCCTTCCCAGTAGGCGAAGACGCCCTTCATGCTGCGCATGTGGATCAGGTCGAAAGTGTCGCTGAAGTGCCAACCGGGCGTTTCTTCCGACTCTAGGGCGTCGAGGTCGTAGGAGGGCTCCGAGGGCGTGTGCGTTTGCGAGTGCGAGTCGCTGGATTTGGCTTTGTGGATTTGATTCTTGAGAGGTGAGTCGAGCGGCTCGCGGTTGGCGTGGTCTTTGGACGGGTCGTAGCGCTCGAGCCGGAGGGTGATGTCTTCGATATCGTCCTCCACGCCCCAGACGTCCAGGTTGTCAAGCTCCCACGTTACGCGGACGTTGGGGGCAGAGGCTTCTGTTGTTTCAATGTCCCAGACTGCCATGTCGACGCCGACGACTTCCGCTTGGGGGTATTTTTGTGCCATGGCGACGGCCCAGTAGCCCGGTCCTGTGCCGAGATCTAGTATTCTTCTCGCGCCTTGCGGTAGCTTGGTAGTCGTTAGTTTCCCCTTGAGCGCAAGTAGGTAAACCTGGTGCTGGATGGCCAGACGATCCTGCTCAGCTTGGTCGCATGGCATGAAGTAGCTGTCATTTCCGTAGACCCTCCCATTCTCTTGGATAAACTCCAGATCCTCCGACTGAAGCGTCCGCGTCGATTCACTGTCGTCCATACCCGTCAGCTTGTGTAAAGAGAAAAAGCAGGAATACCATTGCACAAAAGCACCATGGCCGTCAGATTTGTGCGACCCAGAAGACAGCACCCCCGGGCAGAAAAAGCAATGCCGTATTGCAGCATGACATGGGTCGACGTGGAAGGAGGTTAGGAAATCTATGTGCTTACAGGGACTCGACAGAGGTCGAGCTATCCGAATCCGAACGGGCACGCTTGTGTTGTGCGCCTGTGAGATGTCTTCCCGAGTCGTCGGGTGGTGGCGGTTCCTCTTCCATGGTCTTGGGGCCGGGGGTCCGGCAACTACGACTGAACTACCAACGGCGTCCCAGTCTGCTGGCCTGAAGGAAATAGAAGCTGGGGTTTTGGAGGCGTTAGAATTGTTCACTGCTCTACTAAGAATATTGATCGAGTGCTCCGGAAAAAGGGGCGTGGGTAATTGAGGTTGCAAGTCTAAGACGACTAGAGTTTTGATTGGTAGTGTGCCGGTATCTATGGATCCAAGGGCCAGCTGTAGGCAGCGGCGGCGGACGACAACCGGGCCTCGGAATGATTCGACGGGCGTCCGACTGCTGCGTGGTGCCGGTAATTTTCACTGTACAGGTGGGGTGTGCTGACTGGCTTTTCGGTGGTTTCCTTTTGGTCGAGGCGACAGGGATGCCAACACCCCAAGGCAGTCCAATATGCTGCAGCGAAAGTATAATATGAAACGGTAATGGCAGCCTCTGCGGAAGCCAAAGTCAAAAGCTTCGCCTAGTAAATGAGGCGGGCGGAAAGACAGCTGTATTCTGCAATGCGCAACGCAGGGATGAGGAGCATATACAGGGCTCGAGCACCACACACAGGCCGTTCCCATACACCAGGTCACAGCAGCGCGGTCCGCGGTCAGCAATCAGTGGCCGATGCAGGGCACCCTCATCTTTACAGCCGGAGGTAATGACAGAAATTGGACCCGGGGACGTGACGCGACTCTGCGCAGCAACGTTAAACGCAATATACCCAAACTCGGGCGTTGTCTGGAACGGAAATGAGGGGCAGCGAGGAACCCTGGATCAACTGCTGGAAAGGTGTTTTAGGATTGGAAATGTAAGTTTTGCGAGAAAATCCAGATGCACGTATGTCGTCAACCGAAGTTGGTAGAGTAGCCTTGAAATTCCCAGGAGACTTTAGACGAACCGCATTGTCGGGTGGGATGTGACGGAAACCGATGGGTGTGCAGAGGATGTTGGGCCGGGATACAAACGTGGACCAAAATGAAGGGGAATACACCGCCAAAGTATTTCGTCGCCGATATCTTTCGAGCTTGCCCTGTCCGGCTTCTTGAAACAGAAGGATCGGTCCGGGTGACGCCACCAGAGCAAAGACCAGCGCGAGTTGGCTGTTTACAGATCCCTGGAGCTGCAGCAAACAGTGCCGTTGAGCTATATGTATGGTTCTGTCGCGGGCGGGTTATTTGATGCGTAGCCGAACGACGTGCAGCCCTTCCGGCGTGCAGATTTCAAGGACTTTGGCAGCTACTTCGGCTCCACTCGGCAGGCCGACAGAGCGTGCGCTGTATATGTGAAGATAGTATATGACGTAGTGATAAGGGTAAAGCATGAATAGGAGAGGTGCGGATGCAGGAAACAATGGGACTGAGAAGGGACGGCGGTCCGAGAGTCATGCCGTACCGCACCATCCGTGCACCTCACCTCCAAAGCATAGTGTGACTAGGGTCATCCTGTGCATCTCGACCTCCGCTCCTTCAAGACGGCGACCTGACAGCCCAACGGCAGGGCGTAATAGGCCAAGTGACCTCTTGAAAACGACGGCCATCCGTCTTCCAAGCCGTGTAATCAGCCACTGCACTCCTTCTAGTCGCATTCGGAATCCCGTCCATACCCACGACCCAGCAGCCCGAAGGCGACCCACAAGCCTTCGCGGCCGCGGCGTTTTCCTACCATCCCACTGGGTCCCGCCGTCGTTCATTTGTCAATCGAGGCGATCCATTGGGCCTCGTCGCCCGCGGCGCAGGAACACCCCCACACCGAGACGCTGCCAGCTGTCTCCAAGGCTGCGTGTCAGCCCGTTCGCAGAGCCGGGACTGCCCCTCGTTCGTGTTTTACAGCAGAGACGTGGACCGCTGTCATATGCGCCCATGAGAGCTGGCACAGAAAACGTGCAGCCATCGAGGTGGTCATGGGAGGTCACGATTTGGAACCGAGCCTGTGTTTTGCTCAACATATACCACGAAGGTCGATTGAGGTTGTTTCGTTGGTCTGTGTGCATGAATGGATGTAACTTGATACTAGGCAGACCCTGTGACGGGAGACAGCTCGTGCGATCGCGAGCGTGAACTCGACTCTGATAGGCACGAGCGAGATTCGCTCCGTGGCGGAAAAGGAGACTGCTCGACGCGGCAGACGTTCACGCATTGCAGATACGACAACGTCAAGGCTGCTTTGTGCGTCGGTGATATTCGCTTAGCGCAGCACGTGTAACCGGAATTTACAAATCCATTGTGTTGCGTCTGTCAAGGCACGAGCACGACGTGCAACGCTGTGGCCAGGGAGCCGGGAAAATGTTATTTTAACACACATCTAGGAATTTGTAAGGAGACCCAGTCCAGCCCTTTTGCGGGCGTGGTACTCCCAACGAAACATGGTCGAAACAAATGGTGTAGGCTAGGCAGCTCAATCCACCTCCTGGCCCTCGAACTTGGGTAATCGTGATGCAATGTCAGACCACTTCTCTGTGCCGTTTACGAGGTTGGAGATTGCCTTGCAGATGTCGTCTAAGCTGGCGCGGACTTGTTCTGTTGAATCACGATCTCGCAATGTGAAGGTGTTGTCCTTCACGGATTGGAACTGGAGACTATTAGCTTCGCGCTTCATTGCCGCTGGTTTCAACTTACATCGATTGTGATACCCAAGGGGGTACCAAGCTCATCATTACGCTGCATGTTGAATTAGCATGGGTTTGTTGGCGGTATGTTCGCTATCAGTGCTTACCGCATAACGCTTGCCGATTGAAGCACCAGAATCGTCGACACGGCTGGAAACACCAATGTCTTGCAGCGTGTTGGACAATTTGCGAATGAAGGGTTTGAAATCCTCGTGTGTGGACAGTCTAGGAGCAGTCAGTGTGTTTCAGTGCTAGGAAGCCCGCGAAGGTCCGGCTTTACGAAATGCCTGTTTGGATTCGAGTTCCGCAGTCGCATTGGCGTTCACTTACGGGACGATGAGAACCTTCGTAGGTGCGACTGTGGGAGGGAAAGACAAGACACCACGGGCTTCGTCGTTGACACGAGTCCAATACGTGTGCTCGCACAGCGCCTGTACAGTGGTTAGTGACGAACTTGTCGTATCGCTCAGCAGCACTTACATAGACTATTCGGCCGATACCGAAGGATGGTTCGATAACGTTTGGTGTATATTCCCTCACATTCTCGACGCGAGTGCGCTTCTCAATGGTGATTAATTCTTTTGGCACTTCCACCTTGCCATCGCCAACGCCGGGAACGTCTATCGTGATCTTGCCATCCTTGGACAAGTCCAAAGAGAGCTTTTCTCGGAGTTCTTGAGAAAGACTCTCGATAGCTGCTTCGACCGTCTTGCCATCTTTCCTGAAGGGGGATGTCAGCAAAAGTCTAACTGATGGACAATGTGCGCGGGCTGCTCACTTGAACTTCGGGCCGAACTTCTTCTTCTCGATGTCGCATTGCCATTCTTCAATCTTCAGTGGCTCCTTTCGTGGCTCACGAACCACCAACGGCGCGCCGGTCCGCTTCATGTGTACGGACAGATCGTAAGCGCTCTGATGATCGTTAGCATCATTTTGGGTTCCCGTGGCGTTTGTCAGTATGCTCGAAGCAACTTACTCGGTCAGCACAACCAACGCACTCGATCCAGCCATAAGATGTCAGTAATTCAGCATCCCAACAGTCTGTGGCGTAATGTGCCATCTCATTAGCCATGTGTTGCCTGAAGCGGATCTTCTTGGGATCACAGCCAATTCGTAGCAGGAACAGTTGAATTCTAGCGAGGAAGTAGCCCAAGGTCTCGTTGTCAACAAGGCCCGTCTCAACTGCCTTGCCGATTTTGGTGGTCTCCACATGAGTCTTGCCTGCCAGCTGTACATCGCGGTTAAGCAGCTCGAGCTCGACGTCGGCGACCTCGCTGAAGTGGGGGTGCTTCTTACCACCCTCCCTGCACGGTTTCCATTAGCAATAGAATGAGGAAAAGAGTAAGCTGGACGTACGGATCTACAAAGTGCTCAATCTCAGCCATCAGGAATTCTCGGACACGGAGCAAACCCGCACGTGGAGAGATCTCGTTACGGAAAGACTTGCCAATCGATGCTGATGCGAAGGGCATTTGTTGCTGGTTGAAATCGAGCAGCTTCTGGAAATTGAGGAACTGGCCTTGGGCAGTCTCCGGGCGGAGATAACCTGGTAAGTTCGAGGATGGACCGATGGATGTCTGAAACATAAGGTTGAACGCCACTGGTGGCTGGAGCTCCCCGTTGTTTGCGGGATTCCTGATGTCGTACTTCTTCATCAAGAGCCCGAGCTCCTCGCCGTTATAGTTGTCAATCTTCGCGAGAATCTCCTCATACTCTTGCACCACAGCGTCATCAAGTTTGATCGCTGTGATGTTCTTGACCTTCTTCTTTTTCTTTTTCGGGTCCTCTTCTTCCACCTCAACTTTCTGACCGCGTGCCTCCTTGTCGCCCTTGAGTCGGGCCTCGAGGACTTCCTCGACCAAGTGGTCAGCGCGGAAGATCTCTCCGGTCTTTGGGTCTTTGCACATCCAGTCAGCAAACTTGTCGACGTGGCCACTCGTCTTGAGGACGTCGTATGGTGTGAGCATGGTGCAGTCCACCTCCAGCATGTTTTCCCTCAGCACAAAGTGTTTCCTCCATATGTCAACGATGTTGTTCGTAAGCGCGCAGCCCGGGGGACCATAATCGTAGAGACCGGAGACGCCGCCGTAGATATCGAAGGAAGGGGTATAGAACATGCGTCGCTGCAGTTAGTTAGTATGACTCTCCCACCCGATAGCTCTACTAAGCTCCGACTTAGGCACTTACCCTCATGACAGACTCGAGAGAAGCCCTGTCGAAGGGCTTTCCCTTGAGCGTCGTCATACCGCTCGCCATTTTGGGCTCTTGTTTCCGCTTGGGGACCTGGAATTTGAAGTGCGCCGGTGTTGTGGTGAAGCTCTTGGTGGGATAAACAAGGCAAGGTGGGGTACAGAAAAAGGGTTTGCGGAGAGAAGAGAAGCAATTGGCGCGCACAACACACGACAGCTGGCGCATACACGGAGCGTTCTCCTGTCTATAAGAGGAGGAGATGACTCGGCGAGAAAGAGACGCAATATATACAAATGAAGCAACGTCTATGACTCTAAGCTCTGACTGGAAGGGTTTCATCGGCAAAAAGTTGTTCCGGCGCCATCAAAAAGTTTCGCGATCGCCGTTCGCGACCACCATTTCCCCCGCAATCCACGTACTGACATCTGTTCAAATTCAAAGTGCAGATATAGGTAAGCACATATTAGCAATTGCTATTGAATATCGCTAATGAGGTTGCCAGCGTTCCCGCCGTCATGGCTTCCTCCAAGGGCTCCAACATGCCCAGCGGCATAAAACCCAAGAACAAACTCCGCCGACAGAGCACCTACCTGTCCATAAAAAAGGCCAAGGAAGCCGCGAAACGAGATGAACGATTCCGCCGAAAGAGAGAAGAAGCGAAAAATCCCGCACTACGAGAAGAGCGACAGGCGAGGAACATTCCAGCGACGATAGACAGCAAGCGGACTTGGGATGACGACATTGTCGGTGACGAGGAAGATGCACTGGGCTGGGCAATTGATGTCGAACGGCTGGCGAAGAAGCGGAAGCTCGAGCAAGAAGCTGCCGAGCGAGGCGAGGGCGAAGAAGCAGAGGAAGGTCTTCTGGACAAGCTGAAAAAGCGCGATGAAGCCGAAGACGACGAGGATATAGACGAGGATAAGGATGAGGCGGACAGCATGCTAGACTTCAACTCAGATGAGGAGGATGAAGACGACGCCTCAGATTCTGACGAAGCATCGAGCAAGGAACGCAAACCGGAGCCTCCGAAACGCGCATCCAGCCCCACCACGTCTACCGCCACGAACCTCGAGCTCTCCCCCGAATTCCTGAAACAGAAATTCCCCACCATATTCGACCCGCCCGCTGAACCCAAGATCCTCGTAACCACATCCCTCAACTCCACCCTCCACGACCACGCCCGCGTGTTGACCGAACTGCTGCCGAATAGCACGTACATCCGACGAACAGCGCACGCGCACGCACACAAGTACTCTGTTCGCGAGATCGCACAATTCGCCTCAGCAAGGCAATACACCGCGCTTGCGATCCTCATGCAAGCGCACCACGAGAAGAAACCAGATGGCTTGGACATCGTCGTTCTACCATCAGGTCCACACTTCCACTTCTCGATAACGAACTGGGTTGAAGGCAAGAAACTCCCTGACCACGGCGTCTCCCAAGGCCACCATCCCGAGCTCATCCTGAACAACTTCCGCACGCCCCTAGGTATGCTCACTGCGCATCTCTTCAAATCGCTTTTCCCCGCGGATCCCGAGCTTGTGGGCCGCACAGTCGTAACCCTGCACAACCAGCGCGACTACATCTTCCTGCGTCGGCACCGGTACATCTTCCGCGACAAGAAGGCCTCCGAAAAGAGCGTCACGGGCACGGACGGGAAACCAGTTAAGGGCGTGGAAGATATCAAGGTGGGCATGCAGGAGTTGGGACCGAGAATGACGCTGAAATTGAGGCGGATCGATAGAGGTGTGCAGTGGAAGAGTGGACAGGAATGGCAGTGGCAGGCGGGCATGGAGAAGCAGAGGACGAGGTTCAATATGTAAAGCATTGCTGATGAGGATCTTTTGCTAGAAAAGGCAATACTCTCATCATTCTGTGCATTTCCTCACTAGCATGTGGGTTTAGCGAGCGGGTTTTGTTGCTGTATATGATCTCGAAGTCTCTTGAGGCCAGGCGCGGGAGGCTTCCACATCGCGCAACCTGCTCGCAGCCCTCCACTGACCAATCTTGTGTCGTTTGACCATGAGCTGACGTATATCTCTAATCGTCGGGTCCTCATCCAACCTGTGATTCCCCTGGGCCTTCCCTTATACATATGTTCGCAAGGCTGCGTGCACCACACCTATTTCGGCCCTCCTTTTGCCAAGTGCTGCTGCCTAGTCACATTGGTCCTCATATCGAAGCAATCGTGATTTGCCTCAGCGTCTGAACCACCTCCATTTACTCATGACAAACAACTGAAACCGCAACGCCAAACCTGCAAAATGTGCGAGCGTCAATTCCACAAGCGCAAGTACCTCAACTGTATGAACAACCCGAAACACATCGAAATGATGAGAATTGTCACTTGCAAGGATGCTGGCACATCCGCCTGCCCAGGATTCACCGATAATCACTCCTTTGGAAGCAGCAACGTCCATGGCGGTATTTGTCCTAAATGTTAAGACCGTTCTGATAAGCAATATGGTATGGGTCAGATCTATATTGTTATGCACCCTACTAACATAGCCTTCCGCTTTAGCGATGATCTGTCGCCGCTCCTCTGCACTACGGCAAGAAGACCGAATCAAGAAAGCCTACACTCGGCGATAAGGGTTTTGCCGTATTTCTATGTGCACTTGACGCAAGGCTAGAGCCAAGTGGAAGTTCTATTCTCAGCCACTCTTTGTTGCTGGTCTACTGTAGAGCACTAATGGGGATCTATAATATTATTCACAGCCTCTGTTTTTGATGTTGGAGAGGCTGTCTCGCGTTTTTACCGCTTGCCCCTTCTCTACCTGAACTGCTATTAAGTTACGTCGAGGCGCAATACTGATTGAACTGGTTTTTGTATGACTGCTGATAGGGGTGTACGAGGGAGAACAATGCGGTCTTGGTACCGGGGCCGTTGACGTAATATGTTGAGATTGGTGAAAGGGCTGACGATTCTTTTCATGTCGCAGCCCCAGAGGTGTGACTGTCTCTCACGGTGAGTATGGAGCAGGGGCCAAGATTCACTTGGGTCTTGGCAAATTTGGCGTCAACTAAGTCACTCCCAACTTCGAATCCCCTGTCCCCACGGACGGAAGTCAAACCACTACATTTACATGCACGCTTCTTAAGTCACTGGAAACGCCAAGAATATACTACTCAACTGTCTACAATGAATCCTTACGAGTTTCGACCCTGGTATCCAACGGGAATCCGCAGTTTCGTCACTGCTGGCGCCAACAGTTACATCGCCCTCTTCGATGAGGATAGTGTCCTTAAATTCCCTCTTGTACCTCCAGATGAGGAAGATGTCTACACAGCGAAAGGCATAGAATTTCGCAGAAACGTTAGGAAAGCCGCAGTTAAAGGTCTCGAAGTCGAACGGCAGATACTACAGGAATTGGGACAGCATCCAAGAATAGTTCGATTAATGCGGAAACATGAAGATGGTCTAGTGCTCGAATATCTGCCAAACGGACCAGTGGAAAGATATCTACGAAATGTCGCTCCCACTACGCCATTAGACCAAAGATTGAAATGGGTGCGGCAAGCCGCAGAGGGTCTTGCTTACATCCATGAGAAGAACGTTCTTCACTGCGATTTCAGTGTCGGGAACCTCCTTCTCGACAGCGACCTGTCGGTTAAGCTTTGCGACTTTCAAGGAAGATTTCTAGGCCCTGATGGGGCGGTTATTCTCAATGGAGGGGCAGCTGAGAGTGTCATGTCTTCCATGCCACGACCGGATCGAAATCATTGCGACCGCAAAACGGATATATTTGTCTTCGCAACAGCGCTCTACTTCATGGTGACAGGCAAACCGCCCTTTTTAGACCTGGACACCATAGATGACGAGGACGAGATCTGCAGACGATTCGAATGCAGCGAGTTTCCTTCTTTGGAATATTGTCAAGGTGGTGATGTGGTGCGTAAGTGTTGGCTGGGCGGCTACGAATCTGCTACTGAGATTGTGCTGGACCTACAGAAATTGGAGAGAGTGGAACTTGACATGAATGCAGCAGGAACCGGTTCTTGCCAAGGTCGAAATGCGGACGCATGAGGGCACTTCCTAGCTTGCGAATCATAGAATTCAAGTAGTCAATCCAGCCAAGCTGCCTCGTAGCCTCTCCCTTCAATCCTACGCTAGACAACTAGATCATATATCGCTTTGCGATCTCATTCCTAGGGAACCATTCACGTAACGCTGCGAACATGGTGTGAGTACACCCGAGATACCCTATCGCGTACCTCCAGATGACTCTTTTCCTGGGTCAAGTCTGATATCGTTTGCATTTCTGTTGACACGACCTTGAACTTTTTGGTCGAAAAGTTGATGGGGTTACGATCGACGGCCACGAATGACAGTTAGACAGCATCATCGTCAATGTGTTGACCCCGGCATATCCATATTCCTGGATGCCAGTTCGCGATATAGAATCGATGGAGTCAGAATGGACGAGTAGAGGAAAGCACAGTCCAAGCCAGACTCGGCATCACCTACTGAATCCGACCAGACCAGACTGTAAATTCTTTGCTTAATGAACATTAGTCACTTGACTGGAAAGAATGCGAGCACGTATTATTGTATGCAGTCAACCGTAATACAAACCAGAGGTATTCTCTCATCTCTGTGAGAGAATGACACTATCAAAACCACTTCTCAGTACTTTCTATGAACAGTATGCCATACCGGGTATCCAATAGCTCTTCTGTATACTTCAGACTGAGTTTTCTATCCTTTCCGCAACAGTCAATGTAATTCTCCTCGGAGCTTACACGAAGGCAAGCCCCTTCTACTCGCAACACGCGCTGGATCCAACCAGGCTAGCCTATAGCCTTCGATTCGATAGACCCCATTCACCCAGCGTACCGAAAAGCGCACATCATTGCGAGAGTCTCACCCGTGGTGACCACCAAAGTCGGAGCGAGTTCTTCAATATCGATACGGAAGCCAACCAACACAGCTTGAATGCTTTGAGACCGAATTCCGTATAAGGTATTATGCACTGAGTCCACTCACCCTGACCGTCTGACTGATGTATGACCTCTTTGTCTGATAGGCCTCTGCCGATAACGTATTGCTATTAGGACAGGCTCGCTGAATGTTAGAGCTAAGTAAGACTTTACAACTACCGTCCATCACTCTGTATCTACCAGATTGACACGAGCTCATCAAAGAAACATAGATCCATTCGGTGACCTCAACACCAGCCGACAGCAGCTTTAACACTACGAACAAGGTATGGGTACACCCAGGATAGCCTATATGCCTTTGTTGAACCGAGCCCGAACCGACTTGACTGTCTCCATACCAGACCAGCAACTCACCTTGACCCCAATCAGGCTGGCCTATATCCTCTTTCTGAAACAGACCTCAATCACTCAATTCACAGAATTCAATCGCATCACGTTGGCAGATTTTGATCCGATCATTTAACCAGTATCCTACACTCTACATTGCCACAAACTCATCACCAAGCCGAAGCCAGCGAACCCATGACCCATGACGCCTTCCACCACCGCCCAAAAGTCCCAACCATATCCCACAAAACAATGCGCCATGGAAATGCAAGTACGAGCATCTGCAGCCACGCGCCAAATGTAAAAGCAATCCAACAAAGCCACGCAGAAAAGGAAAAGGAGGAGAGCATAGCCAAACACAGGCTATCGATGCCAAATAACGGGACTCCACCACGTCGACCCACCAGCCTCTGGAACTCCATCTCGCAATTGAGACCCATCTCCTCCCTAAGCAGAGTTGGGTGGTCTCAGCTGCGGTTGCGGAGCTGACACGAAAGGATGAGTTGTAGGAGTGAGATCTCTCGCTTGGGGACCCGCTGCTTGAGAAGGATTGGGAGGCGTTGTGTGTTGCTGGGGTTGTACAGTCGATTGCGGGGCTGGTACAAAAGGACGAGATGTAGGAGTGAGTTTTCTAGCTTGGGGGCCCGTTGTTTGAGAAGGACCGGGCGGT
This sequence comes from Pseudomonodictys pantanalensis, assembly GCA_019022785.1. Taxonomy (NCBI): domain Eukaryota; kingdom Fungi; phylum Ascomycota; class Dothideomycetes; order Pleosporales; family Parabambusicolaceae; genus Pseudomonodictys; species Pseudomonodictys pantanalensis. The sequence goes on along the minus strand of JAFHBV010000438.1, from coordinate 15,937 downwards.
GTATGCTGCTGGGGCTGTGAATTCGATCGCAGGGGTGGAACAGGGAGGAGAGACCTAGGGTCGGCGGATGGAAAAAGACTAGGCGGCGGTCTTTGATGCGTGAGTTGTAAATTCAATTGTGGGGTTGGAACAGAGGGAAGAGGCGCATGCACAAGAGAATGGGCCCGAGGATCCGCTGGTCGGAAAGGACCAACCGGCGGTGTGTGATGCTGGAGTTGGAAATTCAATCGCGGATCCGCTGGGCCCATTGGATATCGCCGCGGGTCCGAGTAAGGAGGACGCCTCAGTGCAGCCGGCGACGGTCCGGACCCTACACAGGCACGTTTAGTAAAGGCCAGATACAGTGCAATTACTTGCCACCATATCGGAACTCTCCAAACGCACCAGTAGCGCCGGGCGTCATCATGCCTCCTCCATGCGAAGGCCCGGGTGTTGTGGCGAGACCGGCGGGATGGTTTGTAGGCGTGCTAGGCCCATCCGGACGATGTGCGTTGCTTGGGTGGAACATCATGCCGCCGTTCATACCTTGGTAGCCTGCCATGTTCTGGGCGCCTTGTGCAGCGAGAACAGCTTGCTGCGCGGTGGCGCTGGCTGGTGGGCCGACGCCAGTCAGACCCCACATCTGGCCGTTCATGTCATCGGGTGTCTGGCCGTCGAAGATCTTCTTGCGGAGCTCCCAGAAGACGGTGCCGGTGAGCCAGGCGTCTGAGCCGGCGGTGTGGGAGTTACCGATGCGTTGGCAGCCGAGCTCGTCGGCGAGATCCTGGAGGCCGGATTTTGTGCCCAGGTTGTTGAGGATGTTGGTCGCTTGGGATCCGATCACACCGCGGCGGACGAGGTTGTTTGCGTGCCGCCAGAGGTATTTGACGTCCAGTAGCTTCGGGAAGAATATTTCGACGAGCTTGCGGTACGCCTCCTCATCCTCGGGAAGGGCCTTCGAGGTAAGCATCTTGATCAGATATGCGAAGTCGTAGCCGGAGTGAAAGCTAATCCAATTCACGTCCTCAGTCAACGTCATGCCGGATGTTATTAGCAGAGAGCCGAATTCCTCGGGGTCGATGCCTTGACCGGCATGCTTCTCAAAGTCTGCGCCTGACTTCTTAAGCATTTGGATAGACTCCTCATTGTACATATCATCCTCGAGGGAGAACTTGAAGTTGAAGGTCCATGTACAAGGGCATATTATGATGTTGTTGGCGTACTGCTGGACGGACTTCGGCTGGTAGCTCAGTTGCGAGATGTCGAGGTGCGGTGGCGGGAGCTCGCCTTCAACCGAAAAGAGCGTGACTCCCAGTTGTATTATTTTCAGGAGATCGACGTTGCAGCGAACGGTCTGGTAGTGATACGAAGCTTTCGAGTTGAAGTCGCCTATGGGGCGGGCAACGACGCCAGGGAATTCGGTGTCCTAGAGAGTGTGAGCATCTGCGGACAACGTTGGCGTAAACGATAGAGCAAGTGCGACTGAAGAAGAACAGGAGGGGTAACGTAGTCTTGATAGTCCCTACCCATTCGGAATCCTGAGGAGTGTTTGCTCGCCGAGCACCATTAATAGAACACTTCGGCAAGGCTCAATATTAGGGCCGTTGCGCGAAAAGAAAAAGAGCTGCTCAACATGAGAAGGGAGCACTCACCATACTGACATAAGGATACTGGTCGATGAGCGAGCGCAACAGATCCATCTCTTGATGCAGATTCGACCGCCAGACCTCGCGTATCCGCTGAGCAGCCAGGCCCTTTGCGCCGTCTTGACCGCGACCCAGAGCGGCATCCTGCTGTAGTTGAGCGCCATGAGCGAAACGCATTCGTGCTTCCTGGCCGTCCAGCCCGGTTCCTCCACTCACCGCTCCAAGGCCCGCTGCGCCACCGAGACCTGCGCCACCTATTCCGCCGCCGAGCGCCGCGTTCGACTGGAAGTTGCCTTGGTTGTGGCCGAAGAGGTTGAGGTTGTGGCCGGGATTGCCTTGGCCGAAGCCTGGGTGCTGCATGCTCTGCTGGTGTTGCTGCTGCTGGAGCTGGTGCTGCTGGTTTTGCATTGGGTTGGACATGTGAGCGAAGGGGTTGGAGAGATTATGGCCGGGGAAGCGGCCGCTGTGTGGTGGCATCGCGAAGACAATGGATGGCCCCCGGGAGAGCTCGCGTGCGGTCGAGTAAAGATGGGCTTGTGGGCATCCGGGGGAGAAGCGCGAGCGGTTGTACTTGCACGCCTTTGTAGTGCGAGCCCGAGGATGTTTGAAAGCGAAGCGGTCGCAATGAAGGGGCGGGTAGAAGGTGGTGTTCTTGGTTGATGTGGGGAAGTCGAGGTGCTCGTTGGGCGCGGGAATGGAGAAGTCGCGATGGTGGCCCAAGCTCGAGCTTGGCGAACGCCTGCGACTGTGAGTCGTTCGAAGCTTGACGTACGACGGCACCGCAAACAGCCACTGCACACTTCCCCGCCACAATGAGGCCGACACGGTGAGTATCCAACTCCCAATGGCTCTCTGGTTGCCATTTGCGACATGTGCCCCAATTGCTAACGCTCAATGCCAGCATGCTCATGGCCCAGCGCCCCTCACTCACCGGCTTCGACCCCAAGAAATTGGCCGCCGCCTCCAGAAGCGCAAAGGGAGACCCGTGGGCACGATAGTACGATACTTCCACTCAGATAGTGCTGCTCGGAGGCATACTAAGCTCTTTGTAGTGAAGCCTGGCGATACACAGGACCCTTCACCCGATTCAACCGCTTCAGAGGCGCCTTCCCCGGCCTCGGCATCGCGACCGTCGCATTCGCTGGATACTGCGTATATGAGGAGATGTTCCTCAAGGAGGAGCATCATGGACACCACGATGAGATGGCATGATGAGGGTCGTAGGAAAGAGACTTGCACAATCCGGCGTAATGGTTGATCTGGGCTTCATCATCGCGAGAATCTGTATATACGGAAATACCATGCGGTGCTTTCAAGAGTTACGCGAGGGCAATGCGTGCTATCTGCCCTATTGAATTCACTTCCGGCTGGGAAGTCCATTAGAACGTTGAAGAACGTGGCTGCATGACCATCAAGCAGGCAAAACATCCTAACGACACTCAGGTCGCCTTATCTGGTTCTTGTATCTATGCCTCTTCTCCAATTTCTCGTGTTCTATGGGAGGAATGGCATCTCGGACAACCTCGAGCGAGAATGGAAATTGAGGAACAATGACGGACGGGGAAGAGGATATTAGACAGGACCGTAGGTTTGAACACGCCCCGATCGCTTCATCCTGACTCTCTAATGTGCACATGAAAACGGCAAAAGTTAGGAACGAGGGGAGCCGGAAGGGAGTCCACCTAAGGTGGCCTCGGTGCAGTCAAGGCAGTCTGCACTCTCAACGTCCCTCCCCATCCAAGCGCATGCATATACCTATTTCCGGTTCCATGTCCACGAGACATCAACAGGGCATCCCATGCACCGACTCCACAAGCGTGCAGAACCCATTCCAAACGCTCACTCGTCACCACCATCAGCAGCAAAGACCGCGGTACTCCCATCATCACCACTTCCAACCAACCCGTACGACGTTTCGCATCGACTCTGACAGCATCTTTTATATTAAATGCAATCACCACCTACCCCCAGCGCTCACAAATATCCCACCAAAAGCTCACCAGCTGGGTCCCTGATCCAATTCCCCGGAACTTCCATCACACACCTTTAGCGCACTTTGATATATTTTCGGCGCCTGCAATCCGAGCCCAAGTGCCGCATCACGAGGGCGCGCGCATGCTGACTGTGATGCGAATGCTGTGCTACGGGGCCCAGCTGAGCTGACCGGGTATGGCGCCTGCGTGTCAGGCCGATCAAACGAGTGGGTATCCAGGTCTTTGGGATGGTAAAAGTCGTGAATAAGGAAGGTGGTGTGAAGACGGGCGCGTATACCATTTAGCCTAGGACGATTTCGGACGGGAGTGTAGGACTGTAAAACACGTGTTCACCGAATCAGCGACTATGTGCTGGAGGTCTGGCATACGGGAATAATGGTCTGGATAAGCTATTGCCTTTTGAGGTAGTTGATGGTCGGGTTAGAGGGATGGGGAGTGGCCTGAAAGAGTTTGTGGTAATGTTTCTCCGAATGTTGATGACGGACTGAGATTCCCCACAGTAACTGCAGTTTGTCTTATCTGCAGTCGCCGAACGGCTGTTTGATTCATCTGCGTTCAGTGAACAGCTTATTGATAGTCGCCTGCCTAATGCTATACGAGCGGTGTGCGATGCTGGCCGTTGTGTCTAAGTAGGATATAGCGGAGGATGCATGTCTCAATGGTGAGAGTCCGCTCTTCATTGATAGTAACCGATCAAACACGCAGTATCTCATCTTATTGCTTTTCCAGCCAAGTAAACGTGTTGTCTAAGCAATAAGAAGAGGGCGCATCGCGTTAAGGAAACATGATTCAACAGTATACGTCCCGTCCCGTCCCGAACGCCACACCTTCTATCTTAACGGCAAGGCAGACAACACCATTCGCTCCCTATAAGCAGAGTAAGCAGACCGGTGTCATACGTCTTCAGGATCACATCTCCTAGCTCGCTTCCTGTAGGCCTGCTACAAGGTACCTAGCCATCCTCCGTTCTCAATGAAGAAATACCTACCTGTTCCGGCTACGCGGTCGAACGTCGGCGCTCACGGCATCGATCCTTACCATGCGCAATCGCATCATCACCAACAGATAAAGAACCCGGGCCTGGACATGCAGGTCAGCTTGCGCGTGGGTTGGAGCTCTAACCCTTTGGTGGTGCTGTTCTTGGTTCCCGGAGGATCGCGATCCTGGCCCTCCTCCCCGAATGCTCGTATGCGAGGCTGAGGCTGAGGCTGCATGTTCGGTCATCATCGGTGGTAAGGCTGTTGGTTGTACCGACCGAGGATCGGGAATTGCATTTGGTAACGACATACGAGGTGGGATTGAGCATAACGCTAGAGCCGGGTCGAAGGATCCATGGATTCAATGTCCGGATCTCTTTCAAGGTTGTGAGCCTGGATGCTGGGTGCAGAGTATGGTTTGCCGGGCAAGGGTTGCTGCCTAATAAGCGTCGCCAAGTGGCGAAAGCATGGAGTTTATTGTACAACCAAGAGACTGTCATGTAGAGGGCCGAGAAATAAATGTCGAGCTTATACCGAGGTCGATCGGCCCAAGCCGATGCGATTTGACCATGTCCTGCAGTCAGGAACGGTCAAGGTTACGTGTACTTCTTTGATCAAAGCCTTTGGTAATAGCATGGTCGGTGGATACTCCACAACGAAGGCTTACCAGCGAGGATATGCCCGCGACATTCGACTCTCCATTTCCCCGCCATTGTCAAAACCTCGACATAGCGGCAAGTGTGGGCCGAGGTCAGGTAGTATACCTCGTACGAATACCTCGGACGATCAGCCTGCGCTGCATCTCGTGGCTCTGGATGAGAATACAAGGTCATCGCTGTTCAGAACAGCGCCGGATACAAGGTACATGGGCCGTGATGAGCAATAATTTTGAATCGCTGAATGAGTCGTATTCTTGATATATATTGTCATAACAGAAAGTGAAGCTCCGTGGGATGATAGCTGTTTCCTTCGAAGTGAGGCGTTCCGGAATTTTGGTGAACTAAGCGTTCAAGAAGGCCCGATTGGGATCGCACCAAACAGTATCTCAGCCTCATGAAACATCAGACGAATGCGGGAAAGCTCCAAACACACGGCCTTTGAAACACCGATTTGCAAATGACCATTGAAACTCGTGTTGATGAAACGAATCTGTGGAATAAGGTTAACGACTGCCAGCTGTTGAGAACCACTGCATGACGAGAGGCACTGCTGAAGTTCCAACATGATTCTATGTTTGTCCTTTCAGGCACGCGCTGTGACGATAGGATCTTGATCGAAAGCCTCCGCATGGATGGACTTGTATGCAGTAGGATCGATGATGTCGTCTGCAATATCCAAGGTTCTTGCAAGGTTCCAAAGTCGGAGCGCATCCCCACCGGGTCAGGCGAGACGCATAATGAGCATGTCGAGTACCTACAGCAGTTCCGCGTGAGACGCTCCGCGGGTGCACTCCTGAGAGAAGTTGCAACTGGTGTTCTGCTAACTTGTATCCACCCAACCAGTCTGGCCTATGAGCATACGCCACGGCTTTTAGCCAGGGCTTCAGATAAACCTCCTGCTAGAGGCGCCGGAGGTTTCCACAAGTGCGACTCTTTGATCTTCTAGAGAAGCACGGCGTTTATCGATTCCCACTCTCCCGGATTGCACATTGATTGTGTACTGCAACCGTGAGATCCGATTGTTACCACCGGTCAGAGAACACAGGTGTTGTCTGTGAACAATTGCCGGGAACGGATACACTCAGGTCGCATGGCAGCAACCAACCGTCTTCGTCCCTGCGCAGTACGAGCTTTCGAGAAGAGGAACGCAAGTACGAGGAATGTACCAGCATGCAAAGTATAGAGCGTGACGAAAATAGAACAACCACGAAGAAGCCCAAAAGAAAATGGTGTTGCCAGCCTCTAGAAGGCTTGTCTGGCTCGAACCTTGGAGCGACGAACATTTGGAACGTGGCAGTTTCGGATGGGAAATAATTGGTACCGTGGCTGACGCAGATGTTTTTGACAGGCAGCGAAGAGCGAAACAGACGTGGAAACGAAACCAAGGACGTGAGATTGGCCGTTTGCCCGACCATTCACCAGGGAACCTGCACGAGAATCGAGGGGCTCTGCAGGAGGTTGCAGAACAGGCGCTAAACGTATGCTGCCAAGAGCTGGACCATTCGGGAATCCGGTACCTGGCAAGCCGTCGAAGGCCTTATGCAGGTACGGAATTCGCACCCACCGTTTGAAATCTCCTCAGCCGCGATCCGACGTTCCTGAGGCGAGGGTGTAGACACCTCCTGTTGGCGCTCGTCTCGCTGCTAGTAATAGTGGGCTGTAAACTTGAAAACACACAACGGGAGTACCTCGCACGGCGAGAGTGAAGCCTTGGACGGCAATTGCTCACGGGCGAGCGCAACGAGGCCAGAAATACCGCAGAAAGGCCGGCACGAATGCCGCTGGGAGTACGCAAGCACATGGATGACAGGCTTGGGCTAGATGGGCTGCAAAGATCTTCCCCGACGACGTGGATGAGCTGGTTTTCGGGACTGGGTTGGCCCGTTGACGGCTCAGTATGTGCATCGACAGGGCAGTCCGCTGATTCGCTGGAGAAGTCTTGGACGGACGTCATGAAGCGAAGAAAGAGGGTCTGCGAAAATAGAAGTGCCGACTGTTTGGCGGATCACAATCACAGGAACAGGCACGTCCTCCATTGTTTCGCCAAGCGGACGGGCTTTTCGTGGCGTGGAGGCGTGGAAGCGCGCTGACGACAACGACAACGACAGCGACGTTCCTGCATGAGGCATCGGGCAGGAGAGAGGACGCGGGAAGTGGTTATTGCTTTGTGTACGGTGCTGCAGACGGCAGGGACAGCCAGTTCCTTCGTGCCTTCCTTCAACGTCACGCCAATACGGATTGCCGTGTAGTGCCCCGGAGTGTCCCGGTGGCTCCCTTCGGTATATGCACATGCACATGCTACACCAGCGCCAAAGCGGTGGCATGCTGGCTCTGATGCCATCGCAACAACCTGCCCATCTGTTCCACTCTTGCGGGACACTGTACGGTCCTCCAGGCTCCGATTCCCGACGCGTTGCATGGCTGAGAAGGCGTGGGTCCTCGCAGCAAATCACCGGGAGGGAGACGCACAGTATAGGGCCAGCCAGGCCAGCCAACGAGTGCATCAACGAGTGCATCACGAGCGACTGCAGTGAGCAGCGAGTTGCCGACACTGTGACGAGCCCTCCGTTTCGATGCTCGAGTTGCGCTCGTTGACGGTGTCGGTGTGCGTGCGCAAAGCCACTGCAGGAACATGCCGCACCCCCTGCCCCCACGGCGACAGCATCCCCCAACCAGGGCGATGGAAGGAGTTCCTCACTGTTCACCTCTCGCGGCGACCACGCCTTGCTCTTTTTGCTTCGCGGCTCACGAGCAAAGGCCTCGCATGGGCCATTGTTGGGTGGATCTACCTGTACGCAATTTTTGGCGAAATGTCTCTGTTGCACGACGGCTGAGATGATCACAACAACAACCCTACCGCCATTGGCCACGTCCGACGGACAGGCTTCCATGAAGATCACTGGCTTGAACAGACTTTGAGTCCAATCAGGACTCCCCAATGCCGCGGGTTAGAAACCTAGCTGTTCCGTCAGACGTGAAAACAAACCGCACGTACCGCGTTCCACCATCAGCCATCAACGCGTGGAGCTCGTCCGACGCCTGTTAAATAATCGTAACCTTGACAGCACATGCAACATGAGGGGGAAACCGGAAGCACTGCTGCCGACGGCCGCAGTAGTCAGCACGCGCTTGTGCTCGACTTCAGTGCCATGCACGTTGATTGTTGCCAAATTGGGCAGACTACGATATCCCAGCCTCAGAAAAGCGCCGACTGGTGGTCTGGCCGTGGGGTGCGGTGACCGCGGTCCAGTGTTGCCGTCATGTTTGAACTTGTTTTGTCGAGACTCGAAACCATCTGTCAAATATTGGAGGGGTTCAACGACAACGCCAGTTCACGCACAAGTCGAATCATGAACATTTCGTCAAACCTGCAATATCAACTGAAGGGCTCCTCCCGCACGATCATTGCGGGGTGTTGGGCAATCTGCCTACGACGTCGCGACGTTCGCTCCTCGATTGTTTCAGCATGCGGCTGCTCGACCAGGCAAGATCGCAGGTGGCTGAACGGTCGTCTAGACTGGAAGAGGAAGCATTCATCACGCCCGTCTCCGCTTCACGATCCGAGCGTGCCCGGTCGACGTTATAGCCGCCAGCTATTACGAAGAATCGTCATATTGGGCGGCCGCCTATCGCTTTTGAACAGCTGGCTCAGGTGATGTTGCGGTCAACAAAGACGCCGAAAGGGAGGAGAGATTCATCACGTCTGTCAGGCTTCACGCAACGCTGTTGCAAGCCTAGCCCTGCCGGAACGGCGCCTCCTTGCAACTGGCGCGGCACTGCTGCCGGCCTGGTTGCCGTTGGGTTGGTGGGAGTTCGGGGCGCTAGGGAAAAAGCCTCTGCTGTTCTGCCCGCCTTGCCTTCGAATTCGTGCGATTCAGCTCTTCCAGCGCGGGCTACGCAGCATCTCAAGAACCTCACCTCACCTTCTGTCTCAGGGTCCGCCTCGAGGCTTCGTGCTGTGAGGTCGCACGACGCCGGCGTGTGGATGTTGGCCAGCAACAGGACCCCTCTCAGCAAAACAGACCCCGCCGCGACCAATGCGAGGGAGGTGCAGCACCATTTAGCCGTTTATTCGCCCAAGTAGCGAATGAACAGTGCGGATTTTCCCCCCTGCAATATTATATTGCCCTGCACCGCTGCACCGGGCCGCCCTCTGGTGGCTTCGACGTGAATGGCTTGGGCAACGGTGCGTGCGAGCATCCCTTGTCTTCGGTTTCCCTGGATGTCCCTGGATCCCGCTCCTACCCACCACTGACAGTCATCCAGGCCGGCGCAATTCGAATCCTGAGCGCGTACCCTTGCGTGAGCCCGTCTCTGCTCTGCATCCTCGCCTGCTCCCTGCCAACACGCTAACTTCGCCGAGTACTGAGCACAATCGACATCTTCTCCACATGCTCTGCCCTCGCTGTCTACGCCCGCCCGTGTCCTTACTGATGCCATCCCTACATCTGCGACCGCCCTGCTCCTGGAAAAAGCTCACACCAGCTCCACTCCCACGACATGCAGTGCTACGAAAACAGCTCTTGACCCTGCTCATATACCACTTCGCTTCCCTCTCGAGTCCTTGCACAACCCGACTCCTTCCCCATCCTTATCCTGCTTCACTCTGTTTATCCGATTGATCTTCCCTGCTGCTGGCACTGGGGGCATCTCTCGTCTGGTCTCTTATGTCTGACTGCCGCCGTTCTTCCTCGCAAACGCGCGGTCCCAACGGAATTTACAACGTACCCCAGTGTTAACGCTGCAATACATCTTGGGCTCCTTTGCCGTCAGCAGCACCGCATCTGCTTGTGGTCCGTTACCACCCGGTCTCCACGTCGCTCATTGCCTCCACCGTGGATAAGCCAGTCACCATAGCACGTCCGTATATAGTGCTCACAACATTCTCGCGGCTGAGGTATGACGCTTCTCATTCTGTTACAATTATTTTCCCGACCCTGGTCAGGCTCTTTCCTTTTCGGCCACTCACTCTACCCCCGCTTACAACTGGCGCTTTGCGCCAAATTTACACTGCATGGTCCACTAATACGGGCCAGCTAGACGTTCAGTTTGATAAATATCCGAGCACGCGTACGCGACAGGTTCCCCAGAATATACGACGTGATTTAGTCCTTGGTCCCTCCATGCTCGTGGCCTTCATCACCTCTGCTAACAACGTGTGGGGATCTGTGCACGCCGTTCCCAGCAGTCCCCATCCTATATCTGCCAACTACTGAGCCGCGCTCCTTCTGCAAGGGTAAAGTCGAAGCGATGTTTACCTTTCATAAGGCCAATGCCTCGCCAGGCTCAAAACAGTCCACGGCAGACTCTCCGGTCACTGATCCTTCAACGTCCACATCCGATGCGTACATGTTCAACAGTTCAGAGGCATCTTATGGGGAGTTGTCATCCTCTAACCAGGAACCGAGAGCACTCATCGGAAAGAGAAGCTCAGTCTTCGGTTTACGATCTCGAAGCAACACGGCCACATCAACAACGTCAACTCTTTCTGTCACCTCGCCTGGCATGGCTGGATACGATCCCATGGCTCATCGAGCAACACAGCACATGTCTGGACAAAGCTTCATGGACCTCCAGAGCGGGAAGCGATCCCTGTTTCGGGGTAAAAGAGGGAAGAGAACGAGCGGAGGCTTCGCCAATTTCGAATTCGACGAACAGGACGAGCTTGATGGTAGCAACAAAAGAAATTCGCTCTTGAGGAAAAATAGGAGACAGATCAATCAATCCGAAAGCTCCAGTAAGTCGTACCATACCTTGTTACTCTACCATTCGTCAATTGACACCTACCAGTCCACCCATTAAAGCATCGGATCTCCAAACCCTTCGACTTTCAACACCTGACACATACCGAGCGTAACCAGTTCGCAGCCCTCGGTCAAGCCTCTGAAAATGACCTCGAAGCCGAATTCCGCGCTGTTCGGGCGTCGCAAGCTCCCCGTCGAGACCTCGCTGGTATTAAAGCCGAGGACCTACACTTCAATAACTTCTCATCGGAGAACCTGGCAATGCCAGAATCTCGCGCTGCGTCATCTCTCGCAACACGTTCACCACCGATGAGTGCGGAACCAGGGCTCCAACGCACTATGTCGGCAGAGAGGACGCTGCGATTGACTCGGTCGGTTGAGAGCTTTTCGCAACCCGGTCGCACCCACCGTCATACGCAGTCAGGTACTCATTTACCACGGACCTCATCGCGCATGGCATTGTCGCCTATACATGACATCTCCGAAGAGTCATATCCTAGCGAGCCGCCTCAGCAATACAGTCCCCGAAGCAACCGTCAGTCGGGCGTCTGGGACATGTTTGCACCATTGAGCCCAAAGGGTACCCCTGGGCACCTTCCAACCACCACTGAAGAGTCGGACTACTTCGCGCACGCTGTCACTACCCCGGATGATTCTGCTATCCCCGCCACCCCGCCGTTCAGCCCCGGCCTCGACGACGTCGAAGAGGAACCGGAAAGTTTTGTTAGCCCAAGACCAGCACCTTGCCCACCAGCCCGAATTGCCCGGTCTCCTACATCTCCTGCGTTTGAGTCTTTCTCGTTCAACAGTCGACGTTCTCCTATTTCGAAATCGTACAACCGCGGGTCATTCTACAACTCTCCAAAATCGCCCGGCGCCCGAGGTACCATGACGCGCCCTATCTCTCAAATGTCCGATACCCTCGGCTCACCGAGCCACACCCGCAGGGGCTCTCTGCGAAAAGCACCGTCCGTACGCAGAAAGTCCAACACGTGGAGAGTCATTGAAGAGTCGTGGGAAGATGATATTGATTATATCTATGACAATGCTCTAGAGGCCGATTGCGACTTCGACTGGGACCGCACGTCTGATGATGAAGGGTGGGAAGATAGAGATCGCACACCAGAGCAGCAGGATCACTTTCAACGATCCGATCCCACCGCTCCCATCAGGGAACCTGACTACGACGAAGAGTCTTTACAGTCCAGGTTCTTCCCGGGCGCATTCCGTCCCTCTCTTCTAGTCCCCAGTGCGATCAACGTCCCGGAACTCGAGGCTAGGTCCGCCATATCCACTTCCACAGCGGATACAGGTGTGCGCACGCCTTCCGACTTCTTCTCGCCCACAGGCGCTACTTGCGGTCCCTCCGAAGAAGACGATGGCTTCAACCTGAGGCCGTCTCTGCTAGTGCCTCAAGATTTCAAGGATCACGTATCACGCGAGGACATGTACGATGACTTGCTGGCTGACTACGACGGCTCGGACCGCCACTTCCCCCTTCTTGACGGGAATCAAAGCATAGCTAGCTCTACGCGCAGCAGCAACATCCGCTCTAGCAAGCGTAGCTCTTACGACAGCAGCTTGATGTCTTCTGGACAAGCATCTGGTCAGTGGAGCGCTGGCGTGCGTCGATCGGCCAGCTCTTCTGGCAGCCTCCCAGAGCTCGTGCACTCTCGCCGTGCTCGCCAGGATTTTAACACGATGGTCGAACAACTCACTGAGCAGGTTGCATCGTTGTCATCTTTCGATGAGAGCAGGGATGATATCGAAGACGATGACACTACCCCGCCTGGCCATGGCCCAACCTTCTTCGCTCCGGAGAGCGAGCAACAACCGAGTGAGGCCGTCCGAGCCTCCATTGAGACGGAGGTCAGAGCGTCGCTGGAGCTTGCTCGAAGAGGCTCTGTCCGCTTGTCTCGCAATCCACCCAACCATAAATACGCTTCTTCCGATGGAGCAGCCAAAATGCTTGCGTCCCCTCTGCAACCCTCTCCGCAGTTGCAAACCACCAAAGCTTCTCGCAGCCGAGCTGCCAGCTCCAGCAACGCGTCCAGAAAATCTCGAGGCCCGTATCTGAGTCTCTTCCCTACGCCACCTACACGCTCGCCTCTTGGCACACCCTCTGGCTCTACATCACGCCGTTTCTAAGCAAAGGCGCTTCACCCGTCTTGCTCCCGACTGTATTTTTAAAGATCTCTCTCTCGGCGCATCATATACGCTGCCCCGGTGGCCTCACGAACAGTTGCCGCGCCGGCCTTCGATTCTCACGATGTTCATGATCTTGCATACCTTCATTGTAAATATTCACGATTGACAACACATGGCTTGTGGGTTTTATTCCTTTCCGATCTCCAAAAGGGCGGGTTCCATTTTCTACAGGCAGGCCGGTGTTGTGGAAGACTAAAAAGTGGGAATTGGGGGTTTGTTTCTTCTGTCTGTCACACTCCCATGGAGTCTCTACCTCTCCTTGTGTCATACTTTCTCGCTGTCTCTTGCATTACTTCTCAACAGGTGGCGTTTTCAAGACTGCGCGCCGCATAGACCAAGGGGGTTGCCCTGTATCAGTTTTTCCTTCCTCAGAGGCCGTCGGCCCGATCAAACTCCATCTCCTATGTCTATGTCATATGTGCATGTCAGCAAGGTTACTTGCGGCACGGGGAAGAGCGCGGTGCAATCCGTCAATAATTCCTTCCACCGGTACAATGGGAAATATCATGTTCTGGAAGGGCAACGCAACGCATATCTGCGGCGAGGCACAATCTATCCCTACCATACTATTACGCCATAAGCAAGGGGCATACAGGCCTGGGATTGCTACCAACCATCATAATCAAACGATCACTATATCTTCCATACTGTTTTTGGTGTTTTGCTAGTCATTGGCCTGCATTTGTGGCTTTTTGGCCCTTTTCCCAACGGTTGACTAGGCAGGGCTTGCAGCTCGTGTACAACGTCGCGTGGAAGAAGCGCGATGAAGCTCGAACGGAAGCTCATGGAAGACATGCGGCTGCGCAGATCGATGATGTTCCTGCGTCGCAGATCTTTGGTGACGGTTGAGCCGCGGTGGATGTTGCGGCTGGACGTCGTCGTGCGCCGCTTTCCGCTGTTCCCTACGTTACTGTCTTACCTTTCATTCCTTCTCTCCTTGAGGCTAGGCATCAGATGTCTGCTTCGCCGCAAAGTCCATTCTACTTCCCCTTGACGTCGTGTGAGCGTCCCTTGCTCCGGGCCTCGCCTCCCCACACAATCAGTACCTGGGCTGGGGCACAACCACATCGAAGTATCGCTACCCGGATAATCTCAGTACATGCACCTCGTCTCCCATCCCTAGACGCCAAACCACCAGCTCTTCTGACGTGCGTGCGCAAAACCCACGCAAATCCAACCCAACCCATGCCGTTCAAAACCCAGCAAGGGACCGACAACCTCAGACTCTCCAACCCTGTCACCAGCACGCTGCAATCCCCATGCGCGTATTTTACCCGGAACACTCGCGTCCAACCTCACCTCCCGACCGGATAAAAATATCAGCCGAAGTAGCGCAGGCAGTCAACCACGCAGAACATGAAACAAGGCTCACTCTGACACGCACGCGTCTCCTCCATCCAGACATGCCCTCTGCACCATTCTTCCAGGGCATTTCCTAATCCATAACCCCTACCACCGCCGATCTTCAACTACTCAGGATGCTGGGCAGGGAGCTCGACACTTTACGAGATGTGGTACAGAGTATGCGCTGCAGGAGATTGATATGGGCCTATGAGGGCGCGCAGACGGCTTGATATTGCTGACGAGCGTGGTAGTATACTGGGTGTTTGTGGCGTGTATGCGTTGCATGCGAGAGCTCGTATTGGGTCGCGGAGGAAGGATTCGTGGAGTAGGTTTGCGTAATTGTAAGTATTTGTGTGAGTAAGAGGGTTTGTGGGTTTGGGATGTGGAGAGCCGCGTAGTGGGCACATGATCGGCTGCTTTTCTGGGGAGGCTGCGGATGCGGAACACGATATGAGAGACAGCTACACGGAGAACCACGGTCTTTGATGGTGAATTCTGTTGTTTAGTTTCCACACCGCTTGGTCGTGAGACCGTTTTGGACCTCCGGGAGTGGAGACATGGCTGCTTCGGGTGCGGGTTCTTGAAGGAGCTGGACGTTTTAGGAAGATTTGAGAGCTAGGAAGAGGTATATGCCGGCGAGGAAGAGGTGAGACTCTTCCAGATTGGCGACTGGAGGAGCTGGAGAACGGCAGATGCAGATGATGAGCAGGCTGGGGGATGAACAGCAGCCTCGCGGTGGGCATTTCGATTATCCAGAGGCTTTCAATAACGGCGCCGACGAGTATGGCCGTCACATGATCCCCAGCCCATCTACAGTCCACTGCCTAGCAGTAAGAACGGAAACGATCATCCTTCAGCCACACACAGAGACGACGTCGATTTTGCCATGACCCTCCCAGTCTCCCATCAAAGTCCTTCAACCGGAACCAGCCTCCACACCGACGCCCCAGACAAGCCCCAGAAAGTCGACAAGAGCTAGAACGTGCAACCCCGTTACACCGCATACTCTCCATGCCGTGCTCTCTGATCACCCCTGCGCGCTCAAGGTGCCAGCCAGCCAGCCGACCCCGATAGTGAGCCGTTCCTGCATCCGCGCTGAAAGACCGTGGACGTGCATACGTCAAGGCTGCAGGTACATTCTGCACTTGATATCGAAGGCTTTTTTCCCGATGTCTGCGGAACAGAACTGTAGCAAGCGCGTATCCATGCCATGTTCTGTCCCTTCCCAACATCTTCTGCGTGGCTTTGGTCATTCCACATCAACCGGAAGCCTTCATGCATCCGGGGTCAAAGTGCGTGTCCATTCTGCACCAGATATTGGCGGCGTCTTACAGGGCGTTGTATACACTTCCCGTCCTCTTCTCCCCTCTCTTCGCTCTCGTCTTC